>KZ308290.1:362764-381883 GCA_000376725.2 Ladona fulva | reverse complement strand
ATATATATATATATATATACTATAGGCACTACTCCTACTACTACTATATATATATATAAAATCCATCTAAGATGGCACTACTCCTTCGCGCACACGGAATATCAAAGGATCTTCCATAGCACACCTTGTCCTATCATAGCCCAAGAAATCGAAGGAGAGATCATTCTGTTATGGTAGCTCAGGTAGAGGTCAGAGCATCCATCTGGAATGTGGGAGACTCTGGTTCGATTCCCTGCTACGGCAGACTTTCTCTCTTACATTTCTGCATCTGTTCTACAGTAACTTGGCTTACACTCATTAAACGATTGAGCAAATATAAACAGTCTACCTTTATAAGTAGTGGAAACAATGCTTACACCAAAAGGAGCAACTTCCTCCTCAGAATCAGAATGATAAATGTTTCCACTAGAAACTAAGCACTTCTACTGTTACGTAGATGATACTTTCATAATCTGGCTGCACAGTCCTGATTCTCTTCAAAATTTCCTGGACCATATGAACAGCCAACATGAAAAAATCAAGTTTACGATGAAGGAAGAAAAGAACAACTGCCTGCCATTCCTAGATGTCCTCATGCACCACAAGGGAGATGGAACCCTTGGCCATCGGGTGTATAGAAAGCCCACCCACACTGACTTATACCTAAATGGACAGAGCCACCATCATCCCTCACAACACCTATCTACTCTGTTTCACAGGGCTCATTCTATAGCCGATAAAGGGAGTTAGGAGGATGAATTCCGACATCTGAAAACAACCTTCCGGCAAAACGGCTATAGTGAACAAGAGATACGTCTGGCCCAGAAAAATGCCGTCAGGGAGAACAACCAGAATCCAGGAAAGACTGCTGATGACCAGGAACCCCCAATTGCAAGAGCATGCATTCTGTATGTCTCTACAGTCTCTGGAAAAATCTCATGAATACTCGGAAAATACAACATCAAAACTATCCATAAACCACCTGGAAAATTGACAGACCAGCTGGTGAAGGTGAAGGACCCAATCAGGCTCAAGACTCCGGGAGTTTACCGGATCATGTGTGAGTGTGGAATGGTTTACATTGGGGAAACCAGCAGAACAATAGAAGCTAGAATCAACGAGCATAAATGCTGCTTCAGATTAAACCATCTGGAGAAGTCGGCAGTCGCTGAGCACAGCCTTAGCCATGACCACACCATTCTCTTTGAGGAAATGAAAAAATTATGCCAATCCAACGGCTTCTGGGACAGACTAACAAAAGAAGCCATCGAAATAGAGCTTGAAAAGAATAACTGATGGGTACATTATCAGTCAATCCTGGAAGCCTGTAATCCAGCTGATGAGGAACAAACAAACGAGATGGGAATTGACCAATCACAAGACAGCACACCCACACGGGTGTGTATATAAAGGAGTCAACACTTGACCTGAGCATTCAGCGCCCTGAGTACGATGGCAGAGTTTGCCAAAATCGTCAGCCCAAATCTATTTGACCTGGTGGACAACCTGTGAAAACTTCATACACATCATATGCCAAGAAAGCACTAGATTTTTCAATCAAGTTCTAAGTTGAAGGTGGCACTGTTTTTCAATTAAGAAAGGTGAATCATGGGGTAAAGATGTCTTATCTTGGAGAGGCAAGAATCTGTCTTTAGTGCAACAGTCTTTAGTGCAATTAGTCTTTAGTAACAGTCACCCTTGAATTCATTCATTCTTTACCCATCCACGTAAATGATATCCATGTATTTTATCATTTCTAGTTGTAATGTAACTACTTATTTGTGGAGAATGTAATCTCAACTTCATACATTTTTGTATTCAGTTAATTGTGATTTTCAAAGAATGCAATAGCTATAGAAATTGATGGTTTTCTTTATTTTGTTTAATAATGTTTCAAATTTTCTGCCAAAGGAGCTTTTCAAAGGAACCTCCTGGTTGATTAAGAGCGCACATAATTATAAAATTACATTTTTCTTATTTAAAAAGTGAATCAAAAATCTAGTGAAACCAAATCATTATCCTGCCAGAATAGCTTGACATGGATAGCATAAACATTAAGGAGCAAATTTACTTACTACTGAAGAAGATCTCATACCTGGATGAACGGTTAGATGTGGTAGAAGACGAAGAGCAAGATTCAGATGAGGAACAAGACATGCATGTAAAGCTCTTTTAGAACGCCCTCCCATTCCACGTCCATTCTCCAACTGGTCTGCTATAAGCCTCCATGCCCTTACTGCCACACTAACTGCAAAAGTAAACATATGATAATCATGAACCGCTCAAAACAGTATACCATAAAGATAAATTCATAATGACCTTCCACACGATGACCCTTAATAGATTATAAGGAATTAATGATGAATATTTCATCAATTGAAGTACAATTCATGACTTAATTGAGGAAAAGGTTTCTTCATTGTACATGAAAATAGTTTGCTTTATTTTACTACAGCTGAAGACTTGCAAGTCAACTCTTACAATTGGCACTTGAAAAACACAAAATAAAATGTACCTACCAGGATTCAAACCCGAAACCTTCCAGTAGATTCTGAGGTTAACATACCAACCACTCTGCTACCTTGGCCGTAAACTGTACATTATCATTACTGTTACAACTCCATTTCCATTTTACTATGATCAATCTTCTCACAAAATCATGAATATTTCAGTGAATTTCTAGTGATAAGTTATTAATAATTCATTGGAATTCCCCAAATTATGCTAGAACTACTCTCGAACTATTTGCCAAATTAAAACCTTCCTTATTGATTACAAATATTTTTTTGGAGTGTTACTGCATGTAAAGAAAGATCTGGTGCTTTCCCGGTGCAGGTGCTGTAGGAAGTATTCTCGGATTTCCAACCGGGTAACAGACAGGAACTGGTCCGACGTTTCGACTATTAACTCCATAGTCATCTTCAGGGATGAAGTGCCGAGTATTGGAAAAAGGTCCGGTATATATAGGGGTAGTTGGTGTCCCTTTCACTTTTATCATTGGCCGCGGTGGTGGTCAGCGCCTATTGGCTGGTGGCTCACTGCGATTTTGCGGAGAATTGGTTTCCAGGTCCTGTGGAGGGGGTATCCTCCATCTCTATTGATGTTGTTTTCAGAGAGTTCAATTTCGATTGATTCTTTACTGCATGTACATCACTATTGATTTAAGAATGTGCCTAAATGCATAAAAGCTGGAGTGAGTGAACAGGAAAAAGCCCTAACTAACAGATGAGCCTATGAATAATGACAATACCAAATGTGGTTTACTTCCACCACCTCACTTTTGCTCTCCTCTGTCAAAGACAAAGAAGAGTGTGCTTGGTGGCAAGAAGCAGACTGATTCTCTCTATAAGCCCCTATTTCATTAATTCCAGTGAATATTATTATGATAAGAAAAATGTTCAATTATTACCTCTGGCAAAATCTGAGCACTGGCCTGGGACATTTCCTAATGTATCCAGGCTTTCTTGGTCTACAAGAGAAGATAAAAGAGAGGCGTAGAGGGTTTCCCTCTCATTCCAGGCTGCTTCGGGTGTTGACCCCTCTCCAGCCTGTCCCAGAAGTAATGCATTCTGCAATCCCCTTGCTACCAAATGCCCAGTCTGTAAAGGAGAACTAACTCATGTAACTGCAATCTTCACTGTTCTTAGTCACCAGACATTTCAATCCTCTATAAATACAATGGAGGAATTATAAAGATGAAACAGAGCTTCGTAAAGCAGAAAGTTTCCATTTACATTTCCAAGGAAAGTAATAAAGTTAAACATGTAATAATGAACATTTGAATAAAATATTTCAATGAAGAAAATACAAGTTAACCTATACAAGAGAATCGTGTTTTCAGTCAATAAGTTAAGAGATTTTACTTAAGCTACAAGTTGAAATTCTATATAATTTCATTCTTTGATAATAATGATCTAAATAGTGAAACAATTGAAATAAATATGAGTATATATAGCTTGATATCTACTATAATTATTTGAAGATGAGAAATGAACAACCATAAAAACACAAATCTGAAGAAAAAATTCCGGAGTAAACCAACATAAATATCTACACATACGTGACTATGTAAAGTAAATCACTTGATGAAAAATAACTAAGATTCTAAAAAAAAAGATGAATTAGAACATGGTAAGATCATTAATAGTATATCTACTATTTTTGATATACCATTAAAGGTATATCAAAAATAGTAGGTAGATATACTCATCAAACCAATAACCCATATACAAACATCATTATATAGTAATACCAATGGAAGCCTTTACTGCAGCAAAATATGAATCAAAGTCAGTGGATTCACCTGATTTATGAGAACCCTCAAAGACATTTTGTACATAAAGATGTGCCTCAAACTTTAAACATAATTTAAATTTGGCTGTTCAAATTCTGAATTGTTCAAAGTCCAACTCAATATTCCTCATTAGAAGTAACGGAAAGTGAATTTATTTGTTAGCAGATACTAAAGAATGCTGAATTCCATACAGTTATTCAGATTTTATGCATCATTTAAGGAGTAAATACATCAAACGTCAAAATCATAAATTTGAAAACAATTCATAAAATACAGGAATACATTTTAAGCCAAAGTTTCAAATATATGGATGCCCACAGTTACAATAATATCTTTTTTTAATTTATCAACTTTGGAACCATCTCTTGAAGTATCCTTTACCAAATTGAGACATTTTATTATTACTATTATCATTTAGTTCTCCAAAATTCATTTAGACCATCCCTTATTTGTTTGTTTGTTATTATAGTTTGCAAGAGTTGTTAAAATGGGAGGTATCAACGTATTGGAAAGAAAGAGTGCTGTTAGTTTGAATAATAATCCTGAGGATTCTGATAGAAATAAATTGAATGAATCCGTTTCTGATTATATAGAAGCTCCTCTCATTAGGGGCTAATTAGGTTTATAATTAGGTTACTCTTAATTAAAGCAAAAGAGCTTTACACTTGACATGCTTTTATAGCAAGAGATAACTTGTGTGATCAAAATATGTAATCTAATTAGCATGTGGATTTTTTCTCTGCTCATGAAGTTTGACCGTAGAAGAATTGTAAAAATTGGAATTTACTTCCTCTTGAATTTTTAAACTCTGGACCATTCAAAGTTAGTGTTGTTCAAAAACTCACCATTATATTTAGAATTTATGTAGCAAATGTTAGGCCACAGGTTCACAGGAAAGAAAATTCACAATAACAGCAATTACGATTTGTCTCTTTAGCCAAATGCCCATTAGTCATCTGTCCAAAGAAGGCTATCATTAAGTACAACTAAAACTAACTGTTCTAACTAAAGTTCTCAAAATAAGCATGGAAGCAATATAATGTCAATTTCAAAACTTTTGGGCAAAATCTACAGATGGATGAAAATGATGCGGATTAAAATCAATATACGAGGTCATAAAATGTTGAAGAAATGAAATGTTGTCACATACACTTTGGTTGACACTTTCAGTTGATTCTGAGAACTTTTGTTAGAACCATTATTAGATCTACCTTTACTCACCTCTTCTGGAAGTGCCAACAGTACATCCCTTCCTCTGGAGAATAGAGGAGAAACATTAGGATTCTGCCAAAGGCGAGGAAGTCTTGCTACAGCTGTCAAAGTACAAAAGAGATGAGCAGCAGCATGCGGCACTCTGGCAGCTTTCCCCACTCCAAATCTTCCTGCACTCCTACAAAAAATAATTAATAAATAAATGACTAACTATTTTAAGACACAGCAAAGAAAATGACCCCACAATCTCAGTGATCACTCTTAAGGAAAAAAGCATTATTTTCAAACCAAATACTTAACATACCTAAGTAATAGCAATGACTTTTTAGTTGATTTTTAAAGGCGGATTTGAGGTTGACTTTTATGCAGACAACTTTTTAGGGACAATATTTATGTATAATCTGGTTCAAAATTTAATTTAGCAAAAGCCTGATTGATACATACATCATTTCAGTACAAAAATATGAAGATAAAGTATTTACATAAGGCTGTATACATCAAATAACATTTTTAGTTAAATAACTCTCACTGAAAAATCATTACTATGCTTAAACTAAAAATTTTTTTAGATCTTCCTACTTCCTCAAGATTTGCTAGTCAAGTGTGTCAGAAAGTGTAGGTCAAGTTGTACATCAAATGATATGCTATATTTGGCTGCACATGTTACAACATACAATAAAATCGAGCATCAACTTTTACTTGAGGTAAGTGAAAAATTCTGGATTTTCTGATTACAAACTATAAGGTGGACTATTAACTGAGATAGACTATCACTTTGTTATGTACAGTATTTATTACTTAGAATAACTTTCTAAAATAGCATTCAAGCAATTCAGAAATACACAGGGTAGAAGTAGAGAACTAAAATAGTAAAAAAATTAATTAATTTAAGAAACAATTTTGAAATTATTTAAATTGGAACAGATTATGTACAGAGAACAGTAATGATGGCAAGGCAAGTGTAAAATGTACATTGGTCATTACTCACTTTTTGATATTTTTCTGGAGTTTGGTTTCTTGGCATTATAGCTATACCATCAGTGGTCAATGTGTGCTCAGGGAAAGATAAGTTAAATAACTGAAACTGTCCTCATTTATCTGGCCTACTCTTTTTGGACTTATGAACAATTATGCCTTCTTGGATAACCATAGGCACTTCTTCATTAGTTCCTTAAATTTCTGCATAAGACATGAAGAATATTATTTCAGGGGAAATGGAATGTACTTAAACATCCAACAGATCTTACCACTCTGCTCCAGCTAATATTGCATTGGCAGCACATTCTGCGGACCGAGAAACAAGTTCAGTAGCAGGCAATTCTCCAGATGGTCCCATACGTTGAGCCATCCAATGGCACCAAGCCTGCAGTGCTGCAAGATTTTGGGCATGCCTTCAAAGAAAATAATATGAAGGATTCTAAGTTGAGCTATTGATAATGAGCATGTTTGGAAGAAGTTATGAAAAAAGAATCTCTATAACTATCATTGAGTGAATTCATGGATTCATGGATGGTTTCAGATGGTGATAGCTTAATGTGTGAGTTCATTAGAAATTATGCTACTTTTACAACACTGAAGTTATTGCATTATATTAAAAATGGTATGATTTAGTGCTACATTGTAGGAAATGCTTGTAAGGATAAATAACATAAAAATTACAATAGATTATACAAACTTCACCATTAATATTAAATTATTTTAGTTTACTAAATCATTCNCTTTTACAACACTGAAGTTATTGCATTATATTAAAAATGGTATGATTTAGTGCTACATTGTAGGAAATGCTTGTAAGGATAAATAACATAAAAATTACAATAGATTATACAAACTTCACCATTAATATTAAATTATTTTAGTTTACTAAATCATTCCATAAACCACTTCTAACGAATACCATACAAATAAACTCGATGACATATGTGATGAACTTAAATCATCTGCTACAGGCATTGAAATTGCAAAAACATAGTTAAAATATGAATTTTTTTAAAGCTTTAGAAGGTTTCACCTTAGGATGAACAGAAGAGAAAAATATTGACATCACTGGGACTAAAGCCAGGAATTTCACTTTTCCAGCATATATTCATCAAGTTTCAGCTTCACAATTACAGGCCACTGATGAAGTCATCTCTCACGCATAGGTATATTTACAGAATACATATAGGCCCATTTTGAATCACAAGGAATTAAATTTTATAACATTACATAAGAGGAATCAACTTCAAATTATATTAAATAATTCAAAAGTTAATCACATTACACAAGAATAAGTTCAAATGACAATCATTTTTAATTAACTCTAAGGGTAAAAGTAAGACAATATGCACAATTATCACAATATACAATATTGGCTACTTTCCAATTTGTGTATACAAACAATAACACTTCTACTGATGCTGGAAGAAATAATATGGATCAAATTACTGGTACAAGGGTTACACGATGATGCCACACTCACACTTCGATCAGATCTGCAGATGGCACTGGATTCCTTTGCACTCCAGTAGAAGCCAGAGTGACCAACTTAGTCACCAATTCCAAAGCTCTGCTTTCAAGTTTGGAAGAATGATCATTTGCCATTGGAGGTCTTGATAGGGCTCCAAAAGATGCAGTTCGTCCCACAGCAAGAGTGAGTGAGGCAAGGTCACGCCGAAGATCACGCTCTTCTGAACTCACTTCTGAAGTTCGAAGCATTGAGTTCCCACGAAGAAAAGTCTCTGCACACTTAGACCAGGCTTCTGCCTACCACAGTAAAATAATAACTTATTAATGATTATACACTTTGAAAATCATTTCAATATTTTTAATTGAAATATTATTTACATTTGAAAATATATTTTGAAATTGAGTAAACATAGATTTTTACATTTTGCCTTAACAAGAATTTGAGGAGATAGTATACTCTCTATGTATATGTGTGGTATAAAAGTTCCTCTTTTATACCAAGTATTAAGAAAAGTATATCATTTTAAAGGCAAAGAGTTGCTCTTTCGAATGATGCGTAACATGCCCCATTATAACAGAATATCATCAAAGGGGTAAGCATCAAAGCCCAGGTATGTACCATTTTCAATCCAACGGTAAATAAAACATGATGTAAGGAATATCAAAGAAATTTTAACTGTAGACCAAATGAATCTTTTTGAATTTATAAATACAAATCCCTATCAGGTTAAATTCTAGATTCTCTGGCCGTACTTCATGGAAAGACATTAGAAATGACAAAACAAAACTTTAAATGCGACCAGTTTCGGCTACAAGCCATCATCAGGTGGCATATCGAAAATGCAGTCACACTTATATATTAGCAGTTTGGAGAGGAGGGTAAGGAGCGGGGAAGGGTTGAGGAAGGTAACTTCCTTGGTGGGATTTTCCGCACAAGTTATTTCTATAGTCTCCAGAGCATCTAACTTCTTCCCTTTAGACTGCCTGTGGAGGAGATTCATGGAAAAGGAACTTCTATGGCCGGGTCTTCCAAATGGGCTGCAAAGGCTGATGACTCAATGTTCTCTAGGCGATAGCACCGTAGGTGTTCTTGCAGTCTTTTTTTGACAGGGCGACCACTCTGGCCACAATAAGTAGCAGTGCATTCATCACATTTGAGTTTGTAGACCCCTGATAGAGAGGAAGGGTCCATCTTATCTTTGGTATGGGATAAGGAACGCTGAAGGTTAGAGCGGGTACAAAAAGCAGCTTTTAAATTCTTGGGGAGCAGGTTTAACCTTTTATGTGTCAAATTTATTCCCCTCTGTCCCTGTGCGTGAAACAAACTTACTCAGCTCTTTGCTCAAAAACAGTGGTGCTAGTGATGAGGTAATTGATGACTTATTGCTACTTGTGAAGTTGCGTGTGTCACAAAATTATTTCCAGTTTAATAACCAGTTCTTTGTACAAAATGATGGTTTGGCAATTGGCTCCCCATTTTCGCCCCTGCTGTTGGAGATTTTTATGGACATTTTTGAAGATAAACTTTCTTCCTCTGGAAACATGTTAATTAAAAATATTTTATTGTGGCAGCGTTATGTTGATGACATCTTCTATGTTTGGGATGGAACCACACGACAGATTTCTTCGTTTGTGACGTTTCTAAATTCCCTTAACCCGAATATTCAGTTTACCTTTGAGTTAGAGAAAGAGGGTGTATTGAATTTTTTGGATCTATTCATACGCCTCAGCAATAACAAGGCTTCCTTTGAGATTTATCATAAGGAGTTATATGAGCCATTGTATTCCCTTTTCATCTTTTCACCACCATTCCCATAAGTACGCTTTCTTCCATTCCCTAATTCATCACCTCTTGAATATCCCTCTTTCTCCCCAGGCTTTTGCAAAAGAATTGAAAATTATAAAAACAATAGCCTTCAACAACGGTTTTCCAAATGATTTTGTAGGTAAAATGGTCAAAAACAAATTGAGGAAAATTGCTTCCACCTCCATCTTCCCCTCCCTCTCCCCTTCTGATGATTTGAAACCAAAATGGGTGAAACTCACATTTTTGGGGAATATTTCCTATGTTTTAGGAAACCTGCTCCCTAAGAATTTAAAAGCTGCTTTTTGTACCCGCTCTAACCTTCAGCGTTCCTTATCCCATACCAAAGGTAAGATGGACCCTTCCTCTCCATCGGGGGTCTACAAACTCAATGTACTGAATGCACGGCTACCTATTGTGGCCAGAGCGGTCGCCCTGTCAAAAAAAGACTACAAGAACACCTACGGTGCTATCGCCTAGAGAACATTGAGTCATCAGCCTTTGCAGCCCATTTGGAAGACCCAGCCATAGAAGTTCCTTTTCCATGAATCTTCTCCACAGGCAGTCTAAAGGGAAGAAGTTAGATGCTCTGGAGACTAGAAATAACTTGTGCGGAAAATCCCACCAATAAAGTTACCTTCCTCAACCCTTCCCCGCTCCTTACCCTCCCCTCCAAACTGCTAATTTATAAGTGAGACTGCATTTTTGATATGTCACCTGATGATGGCTTGTAGCCGACACCGGTATCATTAAAACCCTTTCATGTTATTCAACCCCAAAAATGTTGGGATAAATATTAAAACCCAAAGATTCTCTTGAAAGTAAATCAAAGGAAGAACTGTATTGCATTAAAAGAAATTGGAAATAAGATAACTGCATGCATATGTGTTTCTTTTACCACTAGAATTCACAAAAATGACTGAGAACTTACCACTTGAGCCAATGTATCATCAGGAAACAGTTCCCCCACTCGAGCTATGACTTCTACACAGCGACTTAAATAATAATCCCACTGTGTCTGGCCCTGAATTAGACAAATAGAGGCAGTAGAGTATATTATTCCATATTCTGGAAGAATCATTTCAATATATCTCAAGACATTTCCAAGTCTGAATGAAATGTACCTGGATTTTTTCAGATTCAAAAATTATTTAAAGTCAATATTAATGAAATCATAAACATTAAAAATCTGAAGTTACAATAATTTATTTCATTTCAATTTTTTTAGATTATTAACATAAGAGAAACAGCCAGGAGTGTGGGAGATCAGGGTTTGAGTCCCAGGTACCTAGTTTAATAAAGTTATAGCTTCATAAAGTGATTTCTTCTACATTTTTCCTATTTTTGTGCTTAGTTTTCCTCCATCTTTACTTTCTGAAGCTAAAATAACAAAGGGTTGGATGTAATATTAGACTGTATAATCTCAGTCTTACTAAAGTCATATTCTATTTATTTCTATATTAGAGTCTCTTTTGATTCTACCTTAACATACAACTATAGTCATAAGTTTCTACAAAAGTTTACAATGCTTTCTAATTGATAAGCATGCTTACCAACAACCATGGCAATATGGATATCATCCGGAAACATTGCTGCTATTTTTGACATCACAGGCAGCTAGTCGTGTATATAACAAGTGACATCATGTTATCATAATTAAGGAGATCCCTAATAAAGCTTCCTGTTTTAAGAGCTAGCACCCTTCACAAACCCTTTAACTGCCAGCAATTTTCCCCAAGAAATATGCTAGGAGTTTCAATATGTTTGTTAATTTTGCAGTAGTTTTGAAAAGAAATTACTTGTTACAAACATAAAAAAGAATGCAGATAAATACTAGTGCTCAAATTTGGAGTTAAAAATATTCAGCCTCTTGAGTAACTTTCATTTAAGTGACAACAGTCAAAACTCAGTGAGCTGCAAGCATCTAATTGGGACACTGCAGAGGAGCATAATAGCACTCCAAGCGCTTTACGCAGGAATAAAGAGGATTACAATTGTGCATCCTGGCAATGTAAGTATACAAACACAATGAAAGCAGGTTTTCTGCCTCTTTAGCTGCTCACAGTTAATACTGGACCTCTTCTTGGTACTTGTAATAGGCATTAATAAGGGCCACCCCATTTGATCTCTCTTTTCCCATAATGATACTTTTTTCAAGAGAAATTGAGGCATTTCACAAATCTGAACAAGATTTTTCCACACTAGGCTCAAAGACTGAGGGGTTGTGGAGTGATATCATGGAAATAGGCACATCTGGATTTTAGGATTAGAGAGCTGAGACACCAAACTTCCACAAAAACAAGTAGTTTTTTAAGATAAAGCAACGGCGCCAACTACCAGTAAGCAGACAACCTTCTTTCTTTGTGTTCTAGCCCTAAAGGTTCAGAACTAGCTACTGGAACTAGAACTGCTCCACATAAAAGTAAAATATCCTCACATCATCATCAACTGAATCCCTGTCGATGTCTGCCAACTCCTCCCAGTTGAAGCGGTACTGAATGCGGCATAGAATCTTTTCAACCACAACAATAAAATAATATTCATACCTTAAAAAAGAAAAGAAAGACTGATGACATGCCAATAATTCTAGAAAGAAAAGGATTAATCTAACTTTCAAGAGTAAAATTCCAGCAAAACATTTAGGAGTAAGCATGTAATGTTAACATGGCAAACTCTTAAAAATTTGGATTATTTAAAATATAATGAGCCACAGTAGTAAAAACATCATCCATTGCTCAGCAGTAGCCTTTTAAGCATCACCACAATAAACATAGAATAGAATGATTCATCTCCATGAATAGCTTCTTCATAAAATAAACTACAATTATTTTATTAATGACATTACATAAGAAACAGCCATAACATTCAGTGAGGCAGGATTCAGTGATTTAGATAAGTATGCAGAATATAGAGTAGAGAATTATGTAGAGAAAAAGATTTTTTACGTTTTCAGTATGTGGATTCATTCCTGCAAGGTAAACCTGACAATAAATCGTTATCAGGATGGTCAAATGCTCTGAAAATATAGGAATACTTGTACTCTTATCACATATACAAGAAAAAATTACCTAAATTTAATGTTTGATAATTTCATGTATCTTTAACAACTCAAGTGGAATGAAAATGTTTTCCTCAACACACTTAGAGGGTTAAATGAAAACCAGAAGGGTGGTATTTAAACTTAAATCACAATTCCTTATTTGTAAAAGAAATAATTTCTCTTGAACTATTGAGTGTATCCCAACAGAACTTTCAAAAAATTTTCTGGAAACATTTTTCATTGCTGTGCAATTTTTGATGACCTTACCTCTATATCCTCTATATAAATACTTAACCTTGGACCAATCAAATATTAGATTATATACTTACAGACGGAGATAATCACGACAGCCTTCATTCTTGCGCTCAGCTAGGTCAGCCCATATATCCAGACATGAGAGGTATCGCTCTACTGGTGCTTGTGAGAATGTCAGAGTATGCAAAGCAGCAAGAAAACGATCAATCATTGTCGTTTCATTTTTATCCAACCCTTCCAGCCGAGAAAGATGATGGGCTACCAACAGACGCACTGTCTCTGTTAAGCGATCTGGAAACCTTGAAAAAGAAATTGACAGTTTTTTTTAGGACAATGATTGAGTACATTGGAACTGATGATCCCGATAGCCAAGTGGGCAACGCGTTCGACTTCAATGAAAGCGGTCCCGGGTTCGATTCCCGGTGGGGGCCTACGTGCGAAATGACCTAAGCTGTTGAAGCACTTTTAACAATACTACTACTACAAATGCAACATGTCACCAAACACACTTTCAGACACACAAAAACTACGAATTTTAAGGAAACACTCAATTACGTTGTGTTGTGGAAGACAGCAGGATGAGAAGTATAAGTTTGAGTAAAATATTATAAAATAAACAATTTTCTACAAAAAATAATTAATAAATAAATGACTAACTATTTTAAGACACAGCAAAGAAAATGACCCCACAATCTCAGTGATCACTCTTAAGGAAAAAAGCATTATTTTCAAACCAAATACTTAACATACCTAANGTCTACTACACAGATATTGCACTTCCTGGACAAGTGGGTGCACAGGTTCATAACAGGTGATGGCATTCAGTGAACTCATTGAGTCAGAACAGATTAGAGTGGGTAGCTCTTGATCCTGGAAGAATTCTAGGGCTAACAGGCATCTTAAAAATTGAAGCACTTCTTACACCTTATCCTAGCAAACTTTAGGTGAATTTTAAGGATACTAAAAATAATAGGATTTTTTATCATTTTCCATTGATATCCATCACCATAATCAAACTACATCATCAATATACCATGTTCACACCTTAAGACACATTTCAAAGTCAATGTTGGTTCCTCATACTTCATATATGTTCATTCATTTTAGTGTATAAAAAAATACTTTTCATTGTAATTGAATCCATACAGTCAATTCCATCTACTCTTTTTTTCCTTAATTCTTTTAAGGCTTTTGCGTAACTAATAGTAACATTATGAGGAATTTATCATACCATTCTCTTCCATGGAAAACAACATTGTCATGGTGGAAGAGCTTGCATGTTCTTATAACCTCGAGAGCTAAACTGGAGGCAGCTGCAAAGGCACCTATACCACAGTGAGGTGGCCATCATGGGTGATGGTGTCTTGTTAAAAACACTGTTGAGCAAGTCAAATGGAGATCAACTTGACTTACTATCCCACGATCAAGACGAGCCAGAATTCTGGCATTGATCATGCCATATAAGGACCTCAGCCCTATAGGGAGAATGTTGTACTTGACAGGGACAAGAGTTAAGCCATTTCAGTCATCATTCCATGAAATCCTTATGAAGCTAATGACAAGAAAAGAAAAGAGAGGATGGCATGAAATGTCAGGACTATGTTAGGAAAGGAAAGCTGGAAAATGTAAAGATGGAAATGAAGAGACCAAAATTAATATATTATGGCAATAAAAACTACAGAGGAAGAGTGAAGGAGATTCTTAGAGTTATGAATACTAGCCAAAGGGGAGTTGCATGAGACAAGAGAGCAGAAGTTGTAAAAGTCACCAAGCTAATTAGAAACTAGGTTAAGTCAGCAGAAATAAAGGCAGACTCAGCAAACAAGGTGATAGTTCAGCCCACTATTGGTTACAGTGAGGATGAAGTACAGTTAGTTTTTGAATACATGGTTGAGGCTATAGGAAAAGATAAATGAGGGAAAACCAAATTTTAAAGGGGGAAACACAATAGTTCAGTGAAGTAAAGATGTGGAGGAAATGTGAGAGTTAAGTCAATGAAATGACAATGATAGATAACAGATATTATTGGACTTTTGTAAAAGGAACACCCTCTGTCACACAAACACCCGTTTCAGCAAGTGAAGCTATATGTGAAAAAGGTTAAGGAATGCAGATAGGTAACAAATTGATTACATTTTGGTAAGGAAGAGGTTTAGAATATTTTACCTCAGACTGAAAAATCTCAAATGCATAACTCTCTCAGCATAACTCTGTACATATGTTGTAGTTTGGTATATAGAAAAATTAGGTTACGAGAAAAAAGACCCCTGGGTATAACTGATAAACAGTAAATAATCATGTGCTTACTTGTCTTCTAAGTCAGATAAAGCAGCTCTCAGTGCTGTGCCACAAGGAGGTGGACCTAGAGATTCCTCCAACAGTGAAATGACTCTCTGCACTATAGCTGTAATGAATGGATGACCATCACGGGGCAAACACTGCCTATAAAGCACCTCATTGATGGCACCCATTGCAAGAGATCCTAAAGCACCAATCTGTCAAATGAAATTAAGAAATTAACATTCTGTTGATTAAATTCTATTATATTTGGCCATACTTTGTGGAAAGACATTCTAAACACTAAGAAAAGAAACTTTGTAAATTTCCACACTTCGTAAATTTGACGTGATGATGCCCTTTTTGCCAAAACCGGTCGGAAAATAAAATCCTTTGGTGTTGAAATTTATGAGTTTCTTTGTGTTTATTCTGTTGATTATCTCCCTTGAATTTATTGAATATTGAGTGAGGTATTATTGAAGATCCCTAGCTCAACAGTTCCATAGCTTAACTAAAGTACCATTAATTTGCAACAGAATATTTAGAGAAAACTTCAAAGTTATTAATGAGCTTATTTAGCCAAACAAAAGAATCACTTGAGGGAATAAGAAGTACATTCCATGCTTATTTGGAGGTATTAAATCACATTTCAAAACAAATTTTTTAATTATATTTCAACATCAAAATGTATGTGTAACAGACTTTTCAACTTGGCTAACAGTAGGGTCAGATTTATATTGAGTTGAAAAATATTCAGTCAATATGAATCAAGACTTGTAATACCATACTTCAAGCTATTTCATCATTAAAATATCTTCTTTTTAAACAGCAAACGTGAGGAAAAACTGCTTCAGGAATAAAACTGTCACGGCACAGATACATGATAGATTGAATTGTCTAAGGGGCACAGTTTTCTGGATTATAATTCTGGGGTGAGGGACACTTTTATCCAGGACTCTAATACCCAAGGATGTCCTTGTACCCCAAAAGCCTTTCAGCAACTTACCCCTCTGCCAGCAATATCACGGCGCACTAAGCAGAAGAGAGGTCTGAGAAGCTCTGGGCGAAGACACTGAGGGAGTGGAGGAGCCCAAGACAAGAGATGAGAAAGAGCTTCCAATATGTGGGTTGCTTGGGCTATAGTTCCCTTTGATGCTCTGGTACGCTCTTAGAATAAAAAATGAAAAAAAATTATCAATGCTTTGCAACAAATAAAAATATTTGAAAGCATAAGTCCAGAAATCTATTTTTCCCAAGAAAAACAAAGGCTGATAGGACGAGGACTTTTACCACTTGTCAGACAGCTGCACTAGCCAATTGAGTAGTAGTAGTAGTTTTGATAGGTGCCTCGACAGCTGAGGTCATTTTGCACCTTCTCAGCACACTGGCAGTGTGGTAAATTACCATAATTTAATTTTTACATCAAAAAGAACAATGAACAATGAATATTATTTGTAGCAATGCAGTGAGTTAGCCATAGTGTTATGAATAAAAATTAAATAAAATAAAAAGGGTGAAAAAGAAAATCCCCACATTTATGTTAGATTCTTTGGAAGAGTCCAGTCTCCTTCATAAAAGTAATAACTTTGTCTGCCTTGCCATGATCATCTGCAATGACATCCTTCAGTGTGCTTGCTCCCAAACACCTCTCCTGTTCACTAGAATAGATCCTGCACTCAGTGAGGATGTGACATATAGAGAGTTGGGTGTTACACTTGTCACAGTGGGGAGGTATACGGGGAATTGTAAAAAGGTATGAGTGCGTTAGTGCACTATGTCCAATTCTCAAACGAGTTAAAACTACTTCCTCCCTCCTATTCTTTCTGACAGAAGAGCCCCAAGGTTTAATGGTTTCTTTAATTGCACGTAACTTATTCCCAGTTAGTGAAGACCATTGCTCTTCCCAGTCCTTGAGGGCAATACTTTTGAGTTGGGACTTCAGATCTCCTGAGGACACTTCTTCAAAATCTATTGTAGGCTTTCTTGTGGCTTCTTTTGCTGCCCTGTCTGCTGCCTCATTTCCTTCGATGTTCACATGTCCAGGAATCCATAGAAATTTTACTTGGACGCCTCTCTCACTAAGTCTACTGCACAGATACTGCACTTCCTGGACAAGTGGGTGTGCAGATTCATAGCAGGTGATGGCATTCAGTGAACTCATTGAGTCGGAACAGATGAGAGTGGGTAGCTCTTGATCCTGGATGATTTCTAGGGCAAGCTTGATGGCCATTAGCTCTGCTACAAATACACTGCATATTGGGTGTAGCTTGACCCCATGTGAAAGACCTGAGCCAATGAATGCACTTGCACACCCTGCATCCGTCTTCGATCCATCTGTATATACAATATTAAAACCTTGGAATTCAGATAATGCCAACAAGGATCTGGACCGCAGTTCATCAGGGAACAAAGTGGCCCTTGGTTGAGCAACCAACCCAAATGAGACATCAGGCCTGGACAGCTTCCAAGGTGGTCCTCTGAAGGGGCATGTTTGCATGATATTGGGAAGCACTGTATCATGGTTTTCTAAAAATCTGTGGACTCGTACAGCAAGAGGTTGTATTGCACGAGGTCTTCTATTAAAAACGTTCAATAAATTATGGTTAAAAACAGATTTAAAACTTGGGTGTGTCGGTAAAGTTAAAATTTTGCTTACATAGTTGCACATCAGGATGTTTCGCCTGATCTCTAATGATGGCTCACTAGCCACTAGCCAATTGAGCTATCTAGCTACAACATACCATTCTGGGAGACTTTGCAGGAAAGGGTTTTGTCCAACTAGTGGCATTGCCCACCTACAACATATTCTATGAGGCACAAACTGAACAAAAAAGGTGGAAAAACTCCCCATAGGTATATGGGGATTGACTTCATATAAGACGGATGTGCACCCAGTAGCAGCTGCCTGGCATGTGGAAGATCTGGGCTCAAGTCCCAGTCCTGTTTTTGAACATGAATTTTGTCCATTTTTCCTTAGGATTTTTCTTAGGTTCAATCCTTCTTTTGTAAAGTCAAAACAAGAATCAAATGCATCTGCTAAGGTTCTATGTTGCCATAAAAAAATGCCAGCAAAGTAAGCTACACCAATCAGAAGCTCCAACCAATTGAGTTAATGTAACATAAGTCCATTCTTCATATATTTAATACTTCATTTGTTAAATTACCTCTTTCATTGCTTAAGAATTTTATGTTTCCACTTTTAAAATTCCTTACTCTCATAGAATTAGCAAAAAGAGATGGACAGCATTCTACTATTTAATTACAAATTTATTTCATATGCTGCTTGTGTCTGCACTTTTAAATACAATGAAGAAGACAAGCTGGTGATAAAATAAGTCACTAAAACTAAGTAAAAGAGATACTGGTGCTGATTAGCATATGACTGAATAACAAGCTTGGAGCAAAAAATTACCTAAACTGTAATGGTCAAAAAAGTATTACTTTTAGAAATCATTACCATCTGCAGAATCGTCGGTAGGTACAGTAGGAGAGGGAGGAGGTGTGGCAGTTACTATGGCTCCTTCCATGTCAGGAAGCAAATGCGCCATTATAGGATTTAGTCTCCTTCCTTGCTCTACTGTTATTGCTGTTGCAGATGCTTCTAGCAGATCTGATCCCAAAAAAGGAAGATATTAATTTAACTATAATAAAAGGCTAAATAATAAAGATTAGCACATTTACTATGCATCAAATACAATGAGGTGAAATATTGAGCTTGTCTTTTGGTAGAACTCTTATTTTGTATTTTGTAAATTGTAGAGTTCTATTATATTTGATTATATATTTATAATTACATATTTTTATTTATAT
>KZ308290.1:76443-362705 GCA_000376725.2 Ladona fulva | reverse complement strand
TAATAATGTCATATATAATTGAATAATAATATTTTGTTTAAATGTAAAGTACATTTCCTACTCAACGGAATAGAATTTTTTAAACTCAACCTTTTTACATTGAATGAAAACTCAGAAGTTTAACTGGATTAGATAGTACACTTAATCGCCGATTTCATTTGTTATGAGAAAATGTGTTCTTAAAATAACTTTATTTGCTTTGGCACAATGCTAATTAGCACTGTCTCATTAAAACAACATTTCCCATCACAGTTTATTCTACCACATAAGTTGGGAAACTTAAATTAAAATACCTTTAATTTTACCATGTAACGGTAACACATTCAGCAAATATTGAATGAATGATATTTCCATGTAGAAAGAGTGACAAATTAATTTTACTGTATTCAGTCATTCATGAGAGATTATAACTCAGGAATTGCAATTAGCTAGCTAGCAGCTATACCTTTCTTTCATCAACATTTACATGGCTAATTTATTTTCTCCAATTTTACTGACTCATGAAAAAAACAATGAAAACATTAAATTGGTACCATTAGCAGACAACATGAGTTTTATAATTTCAGACAGAAGCAGTCAATTTCATCTTCGTGAAAATAAAAACTATTAGATAGTGTTTGAAATTGATGTTTAAGAGGTAATTTCAGCTCAACTGCAGGAAAGCACAAATGAAAAATAGTAGATTACAGATTATTTTACCTTCATTGCAGGCAATAAAAATTTTTCCAACTCATTTTTTAACATCAGAACTTCCTTAAATGTAGGTAGCAAACTTAAGAGCAAACCTGTCAATAATGAGATAATATCTGGAAGATGAGATAACATAAGGCGACGCAATTCTTCCCTTCTTCCACTCCCGAGAACTTCCTCCCTTCCGTTGCCTCCATCTCCTACCAACTCCTCAGAAGCTGTCCTCAGTAGCACCAAACCAAGAATACACCTGTCTCCATCACTTCTTATCAGCTACACCACATCAAAGAATAAACTAAAATTAGCTTCAACAATCATGTAAGCTGCTTACTTAAAATTTTAAAGTACTTCTTAGATTCAAACATGTTCCATAAGACATAAATCATCAACTTTTCCAACGAAAACCAAGTAATTTACAAAAATTTTTGGCAAAATTAATCACATCAAGCATTCAAAATTTTGCTAAAAGGCAAACAAATCATAAAAACTGGTCTTTTAAAACCATCCCCCACTAAAAATAATTCAGTGCGAAACTGAAGTTTAAAAGGTTTACAAAAGGAATTACTTTTTATACCATTAAAGAACAGAATATAGGAACTTAATTAAATTTCAGGGTAAAAAAATCTTTATATAAACAATTTTGTGCAGTAATATGAGCTTTCAAGATGAAATTAGTCACTCACAGGTTGTAAACCCCAAAGTAAAAGTCAAAGTTCATTTCACAGAAATAAAAATTTGAATCAGAGATAACTGATGCAAAGTAATAAAAAATTGGGGTACAACTTACAGAAATCAATAAAATAATAAAATTAAAACAAGTCCCCAACAAAATAATCAATGCAACATATATTTAAGTAACTGTCCATCAGAAAATATCAAATCACTAGAAAATGAATTATTATCATAATGAATTATGAAAAGCCGAATAATTCAAGATTCACAGAATATTCTTCCTTTTCTGTAACAACTTAGTATTTTCCATACCCAGACAAAACAAATTTCCTCAGCAGAGGTTATGGTTATTTGATTTATCATTATTTTATACAATTCCACAACACAAAAACAACAATACCATTATCAATAATTGCATGATTCAAGTACAATGTAATATGATTAAATTACAGAAATGGCTAAATTAAATGTTGTTACAAGAAGATTTTTAAAACAACTGAAGGTTATATTTTCTGAGGACATGTAAAGAAATTCTTGAACAGAGAAAACAAATATTATCTTTGTAAATTTTAACAGAAATTTAAAAAATTTGAATGAAATTCATCCAGATCCACAAACGTTTTTCATTTATTATAAAATAAAACCTGGAAAAATATACAATTCTGAGCACAAATGGATCAAATCATTAAAATTAGTACTAAATATGTTACAACAAAATCTACTTTTAGCACCTTTGGTTGGGAGAGTGAATATCTCTACCCCAAACACCCTGGAAAGAAAGAAAATTAATTACTTTCAACGAATAATCAAAAATTTGAGGAAAATTGCTCTTAATCTTAACCAAAAATTGCTAGTCATGTCTTTCTTTAATGCAAGAAAAAATACAGTATGACTTTTTAAAATGTCCTACATTATAATTTTCACCAAAAATTAACACACAAGAAATACTTGGTTTTTATAAGCGAAAATAAGTGGAAAAGTATGAAGTATGCATGAAGAATATCTTAAATTAAAAATATTTTAATTGAGGATAGATATAGGAGGAAGGCAATGCTTGAATAAGCTGAAGATGAGGCTGAAAGACAAATCATTGTTGGGATACTTACCTGAACAACGTTGGTGAGGAAATCGGGATAAAAGTGAGGCCAGTCATGACGAGCAACTCCTACCAATACCTTGGCTACTTTAGCAGCCAAAAACGGGGGCCTACCAGGTCTACATACAGAGCCTAATGCCAGATCTTGAAGGGCAGTCCTAGCTTTTGCACGTTCTTCTGGTTCTAAACCCACCCATCTTCTTGCCACAACACTCTGAAAATCAGATTGCGACGAATCGTCATTAATTCCCAGGAAAATGGAGTAAGAACTTCTTGACTGAGGGATCTACATAAATAGCTCATACCTCCACGACATTTAAACAGAACATCAACACATGAGGGTTGTTGGAATGTGTAGCAAAGCCTAAACATTGTTTCCAACTTTGATGTTGAGATCCAAAATCAGAAAGACGCCGCTCAATGTCTCTGCGACGTTCTGCACTCGTTTCGGGGGCGAAGAACTCTTCGAGTAAGGATTCCAATGCACATAGAGTTCCATGATCGATGACTGACGTCTTTAAAATAAGGAAGAAAAGATCTTTTTCAAACCGATGTTTCGCATTATTAACAAAGGCGACTGAAATAAAACTAGTTTGATGCTCTACACACCAATAATGCAAAATAACTTAAACATATCCATATATCTGAATATAAATGGCTTAGCTAGTGGACAGTTTATGCAACTTAGCAACTAAGTGTTATGGTCATTAGTTGTGTACAATAGTTATCAAGGATATTTCTGAAAATGGTATATTATAATATCTCCGGTATATTTCTCTTTATTTCACGATAATACAGTGACATCAGTACGCTCAAATTAAAAAAGGAGATTTTTGAGAAGAAAGAAAACTAATAATTTAAGAAAAATACTAGTATCTTGCTAACCCTATTCACTCATGAAAAACCACAAGATATACCGGATTCTTGAAAATCTTGAATTTGTATAAATATATACGTTCGAGGATTAAACGAATTTCTGGAAGAGATTCAGTTTCAAGGATGAAGACTACCAGGGACTGAGATGTGAAAATGTAGGTCAATCGTAATAAATTGTAGTATATTTAGTAATATAGTATAATCAGAATAAAAGATATAAGCATTAGCAAAGTAGACACTTGTATTTTAATGGACCTAAGCTGGTTGATAACAGTAAAAACCTTACCATAAAAAAAATAAAATGACAACATGCTACAACCCCTACGAGATATTAATTATAGCAAATACAGATTCAAAATTTATTATTTAAAGAAATACTTGAACTATTGTTAAACCATGTTGTTACAGTACAGTAGAGTACTAAGTACGAGTTTCGATAACTAAAATTATCTGAAGTTAGAACTTGTCAAACACGAAAAATTAACTTACCATTATTTATGTAGCGCTCAAATACCGAACGCTTTTTGATGTCTTCATTAATATATTAACTTTTGAGAACACATTAAGATGGTTTTAATTAGAAATTTGTTAATAATCGATTTCACTAAACATTTCTCAGGAATTTAAACATTATCGGCAAAGATGTCTGTGAACTTAGCTACGATGAGACAGCAACGATCTATCGATATCATCCACTGCCACCATGGCCACCACAAAGAGATTTAAAAATCAAGTTTTCCTTAAATTGATAAAAATATTGGCATAATGCCAATATTTTAACAAAATCAAGTAACACGACGAACTGTCAATCAAGCAAAACGTAAGTTCTCACGACTGTAATTTACGTCTTTTATTAGAGAAACTGTAATCTAAAATATGATCCATAGAGTAAAGTAGAGTTCTTTAAGTCCAAGTTATTTATAATATTGGTAAGTTTATAACCATTGTATTCTTCAACGCCAGATTTTACAATTAAAATAGCAAGAAGCCGATGAATTGTTTTTTTATCTTTCTAAAATCACAATGTACCCCTTCATCAATTTATGTGTATATAATTTAAAATGTAACGCTATTGGGATGCAATCATTTGTATTATTTCTAATAAGAGATATCACTTTTCCGAAATTTGGAAGAAGAATCGATTGCTTTAAGCAGATCTTTAAGCGAACCTCAAAGCTTAAGCTCAAAGCTAAATACGGCCGTATATGTTTATATCTACAAATATATCAAATAAGCATATGCTTTCTTGATTTTTTTGTAGACTTCGTTAAACCTTTGAGCAGCTAAAAATCTCTTATGATATAAGCAATTGATATATGGTGCTATGATATGCAGCAATTCTTTCGGCAAGATGTTTGTATCCGTCTAAAAAGGGAAGTAACCTAGTAGCGGTTGCGATGTGAAGATGAATTCCAATAAAAAAAATACAAGAGAAGGATCTTTTTTTAAAGTTTACAACAAATTATAGAGCACTGGGGAGTTTGTTGGAGACATAAATGATTAAAAGCGAACCTTTACAGTATTTCGCACAATTTATTACAATTAAATTATTACATGTTAAAATTTAATACTTTAACAATTGATATCCAGGGCATTGAGCAGACTTTCTTACGTTAAACCAAAGTGCTTTATTGCTCGAAAGTTACTCGCCATAATTTCAGACCATGTGCCGCAATTTACCCCACAATCGCTAAATCTTGCTGACTTGTATAATCAAAAAAATTATTTTACCTCCATTCGTGAAATGAGTAAGACAAATGACTTCACCATTCCGTGGTTGGGAATTCGCATGGGGTTTGTGTAGATACGGTGAGCCCGGTGAGCAGCTTACGCAGTTGTTGTACGTACTTATTAATTTCACGTTGAATTTTCGTTTAAACTTTATTCATATTTATTCGCGCAGACATTCATTGAAAGTCATAAATTAACATACATGGGATAACTTAGGACTCTAAAAAGTAGGATTTCTATACTTCTAATTTTTTCTTTTAAATAAATGGCTTCTAACCACAATATCTTATTTATTCTCTTTCAGGTGAACCCCTCAATAATGACTTCTCATTCTAAATTCATCATGCATGGTATTTTTGAGGACAGTGCGTCGTATGAATGAAACTTACTGTACTTGTGCCAAGTATTGCGTCTGTTAATTACGTCCCTTCTTATGATACCATCTGTTAAAGTGAGTGAAAAATAGTGTTTAATCGAAATGGCCAAGTACTTAGCCCAAATTATAGTTCTTGGTACGCAAGTGATTGGACGTGCATTCGCGCGAGCATTACGTCAGGAATTCGCAGCTAGTCAAGAAGCAGCTAACCAGCAAAGGGGTCGTTCAGCAGCTTCCAATGAAGCAACTGCAAAAACTGGAATCACTTTAGAGGAAGCTCTGCAAATACTTAATGTTGACGGCAATCCTCCTGACCTAGAGAAAGTGAAGAAGAATTTCGAAACTTTTTTCGAAGCTAATGACAGGTCAAAAGGCGGTTCATTTTATATTCAATCTAAAATTGTGCGAGCGAAGGAGAGAGTAGATCAAGAGTTTGGAACCGGAGAGTCTGCTGAAAAAGGCAGCCAGCAAAAGCAAGATTAACGTGGGCTAGTTGTTTTCCTCGAATCACAGTAACTATGGGTGCTTCAGTAATGCTGCGACTTAGCATAAGATAATATTATTTTTATGGAAATTCTACTGCTAAGTATCCCAACTGGCTGTGCTCAAGTAGGTAATCGAATAATTGTACAGATATGCATCATATATTAAAGTATTTTAGTTGAATGAAATGACTTGCAGTTTTTTTCTACACCTTAACAAAAGGAATTCCTTACTTAAGTAATTGAAATTAAGCACAGTTATAATCCTGACTATTTTTCCTTCAGTTAATTCTGAATGTTATTACTCTACTATTATGACTTCCTACCCAACTAAGTGTTTTACTTTAATTAGTTAGCTTTGTTAAACTATGTTAAGTTAGCTGCTTACTCTCAATGCTGTTACTGGTTTCACGTACTACTACTAGCTAAGAAGGGTACGAAAGTACAAATCTTTTCGGAGAATATACACAGAAATCACAATACAATTATTTAATTAAACTATATTCCCATGTCAATATTCCACATTTTTTACACATAAACTTAATCTGAATATTTTGTAAATATATTCCATGTTTATGAATCTTATGTAAACTAGATAACCATGGTTAATGAATACACTTTCCGGAGTGTAAGAAAGAAAAGTACGGCAGTGTCTAGCAAGCTTAAAATTGGTCACAACAACACTCATCGATTAGTTTCTTCCTCTTGTATTATTTTTACTGAATTAATATGTATCCTGAAACAGAGAAAAAAGAAACCCTGAAAGAGGCATCGAACGATAATCTGTAAAGTATGTAAAACATAGATATTTCCAAATTCCCTGAGTTTTATAGGCTGGTAGACACCTTATTGTTATGGTGTTACCTTATGGTATATAGACACCTTCTCAAGGGCAACTTCAAGTACATATGAAAACCAGAGATTATGCCATTTCAAATTTATTCAATGCTCACTCTTCATTTGCCATATATATAAATGTACAAACAGTATAGAATACAGCTGTCATAAAATGGCAGTGGAAAGCAAGTAATTAGAAACGCTCCAAAAACTTTACCACTGAATTTCCACTGGAAACAGAAAACTCTACTAATCTAGCATGAATTGACATACAGGACACATTATGACAAACAGGACACAACAATGTTATTTGTAGTTTAAAATGTACAGTTCAAGCACATGAATGGAAAAATTTTCGGCTTGAATAAGGTGTCGGAGAAAAACTCCTATACAATAATTCTTGCAATCTTAAGACTTCTTGACATAAAAGAGGTGACAGACAATAAAAAAATTAGATACAATCATAAATAAAAATCTGAGTAAAAAGATTTCGTATCACAAAGTCACAGCTATGCTCATTGTGAGATCTAATCACATATTGACATCATCCACTCCAGTCTTATGTTAAACACTTAAATTCTCAATAGTACTGATTCAACTAAGGCAATAAAAAACTACAAAATGGATGAGAAGACAGAGTAGCAAAACAGAAGTTAGCATAAAATCTTTACACTTCAAAAGATTTTATCAAGATCCATTGCTGATTATACTACAGAAGAGAAATTGTCTCTATAATGCATTTTCATGCTTCTAACCTTATCAAAGTTCAAAGAGAGTTAGATCACATACTTTTGAATGACTAGTTTTGAATGACCAAATGCTGAGATGCAAGTCATATGTACATCCAGCTCAACCCAGAATGTAAAGGTCTATTTTTAATGAAAAATTGAGACTAGAATTTTTTTGCCCATATTTTGTATTCAAAGGTTACTTATACTCTAGTACAGTTTCCCAAACTTTTCCTCCGGCAGAACACTTTATCAATTCTACGATATCAGCAGAACACCTAGGTTACTTTTCCTTAATTCAAAACTAAATTCATACAAGAATTATCATTCTTCGTAAGATTCCACAGAACACTTAAAAACTCTTGTGGAACACCAGTGTTCTGCGAAACACACTTTTGGAAACTGCTCTAGTATATGAGGTTTTATATAAATTAAAAAGAATGCTTTTGAATTTTATGCAATTTCTAAGACTTACAAGATGGAAATAATAAAAATAAGAGATACTAAGAGCATATACAACTTCATGTAATAAAGAAGTTTTGACATCAGAACCACTTATTTTCCACAAAGTGTCTAATACTTTCTTAACACAGCAAGAAAAATACATCTGAGTAACTGGCAGTGTACTAAAAAACTTGCATCTCTTACACTTTCACAAAAGCCTAGCAAAACTCTATTTTATAGAGAAGGCTTTGAGAATTTCAGGTTCAAATATAAAATTTTAAATAATGATCTATAAAAACATTTCTAAAACTAGAGTCTGAAATATAAACAAATGACAGAAAATCTGTTCCAAAGTATAATTTGTGTCTTTAATACCACCTTAATGACTTTGTCTGCAGGGGAAGTAGTACCCTGTATAACCTTAGCACACAACAGACCTTTGCTGCAAGTACTAATGGTAAGTTCAGATCTATGAAATATCACGTTTAAGTTGTATTATATGTTACGAGGGATTGTTATATTAGTTAACAGCCTTCCACACACATGCAATTTTCTGGTGAGTAATCTAAGTATGGTAGGGTAATCCTATCAACTATGAACTTCCAAACACTGATTTCACCTTTAAAATATGATTTCTTCACAGATACAATGTTTTTATGGAATGACAGGACAATAGTTTGAACTAGCTTTTCAGTAAGGAAATCAACCACTTGTAAAAATTTATAAAAATTTTTCATAATTTTATCATTTAAAGAGTTAAAAAAAGGTAATCACAGGAAATGAAGTTATCAAACGCTTCCCAATGAAAACATATTGGACTATTTCCAATGGAATGTGAGACAAAGAAAAAAACGTTTCTGAATAGCTTCAAATCAGCTATATTCCACCGTAAAAGTGATTCACTCACGCACGAGTTAAATAAAACATCAAGATAAAGAAAATTTTACCTCCTAGACAGGACTTGCTCCAAATAAAACTGCCATGCTACAAACTCTAGCATCCATTTAAGGAATTAGTTCTGATTTACTCCAAAAGAAATGATAGAATGTCTCACAAACTGGTGAAGAAAAAGAATGTTTCTTTGAGATTTCTTTGATAAGTGCTAATATAAACCCATTTATGCCTAAAAGAATCATGTGATCACAGCTGATATTTCAACATTTAAATTCTCAGTGATTTTGTGAATTAGAACATTTAAAAAATATTATTCTGTAAGAGATAAGAATCATTATTGAATAAGAAATCTAAACACATTGGTGCCTCAAGCTTCTGTATTCTTCTAAGTATTAATTGATTTTCCTCATTTGTAATAGTGGTGTAAATTCCCAGAACCTTTAACAATGGTTGAGTTTATAAACTTAAACAGCGCATGCACATAATTTGGGAAATGCAATTTAAAGTCAAAATGAGACTCGAAAAAGAGTAATACATTCCAGAATATTTTTTGCAAAATTACAGACCAATAATCGATGATTCTGGATAGCCACATAACCCTCCATACAAATATCTTTTTTATCTTCTTTAATTCTTTTCTTTGGGGATCCCTTATACATTTTACTAAGTCTCTACTTATCATGTTATTAGAAATAGTAAGGCTCATATATGAGGTGTATTTCTCCTGCTTTTACTTAACTAGGTTCACCTTACTGTTCGTGCACCTACTTCTAGATTTAACTGCTTTTCGAGACTTATTTTCTTTTATAGTTTAACGCCTGCAGTCCTCCCCACATAATTTAAAATATGCTTCGTTTTGAGATACACATTTATGAAGTTCTTTAACGAAGAAAGCATATTTTGTGGTAGTTCAAGTTATGCTTTAAATAATCTCCTGGAATACTCCAGGAACAAACTCTTCAGGAGTTGGTTACCCATTACACAATAGATGCTTTTACTGAGTAAGATAATTTGACACACAAAAGATGGTGTTAAATCAACAAGCTAATTTTTTTCACAGCACAAAAGTTTAAACAAAGTGGAATCTTTCAAACTAATACCTGAATTTCTCACTTTCAACTTTCAAACAAACATAACAGAATGCTTTAATTTTGAAGCACCATTGTATTACAATATCTAACAAAAGATTGATTAATTTTCAATAATAGTAAAAGAAAAAATTCCGGCATAAATGGGTCAGAACATTCAAATCAAATCTTTTCCATTCCAGCTTGACAAAAACATAAAATGGCATTACACATGTTCATGCCAAAAATAAAAACAGTAGCTTCACTGTTAAGCTCAAAAACATAAAAATTCATTATGTAGGCCATGGATCTCCAAACTTTAGATATAAGGGCCACATGGGTACTTAGTAAATGTCAGATGGACCAGATTTGCATGTTTTATTACCTTAGATTAGACTAGATAAAAAAGAGAGGATTTTCGGTAAAATTAAAAAATGCAAGAAATGGCAAGGGTTTCGGGTGGATATTTGTGCGAATAATCTAACACTTTTTTGCAGATTATAGAAAGGTTTTTTGCAGAGCCCAGCCCAGTGGCAATTTCTACTGAGAGCTCTGATGTTTAGAATACTATACGCTTCCAAACAACAAGCTCTTGAAGATTCTCCCAATACTTGCAATTCCTCAACAATATTCATTC
The DNA here is from genome assembly GCA_000376725.2 of Ladona fulva. NCBI lineage: Eukaryota > Metazoa > Arthropoda > Insecta > Odonata > Libellulidae > Ladona > Ladona fulva. The sequence continues at coordinate 352,175 of KZ308290.1, read as the reverse complement.
TTAAACAGCCATCACATATGCAGTTGAATAAACAAAGAACCAACTTCAGGGGCATTTCAATCAACATCTAAGACATCTCTACCAACAGCAACATATTTCACAAAAGCATACCCTCCAGCATAAAACTATGCCATTCCTACATCATTAAACTACCTGCCTTATCAAAAAATAGTAGCATACCACAGCCTTACTGATATATTACCGAAGAAACCTCTTCCATTTCTCCAACTTTCACAATTAATGACATAACCACATTACCCTAGCAAATAATTGGACAGGTCAGTGAACATTCTTCACTAAGCAAAGAGAAAGATAGAGTAGAAAACATTTCAAAAAATAAGCTAACCATGAAATGAAAACATAGCATGATGGCAAAAACTTTCCTAAGCACAATGTCGTCAATAAGTTCATGCACTGAATTTTTGGTGATAATGCTGAGTACATCCACCACAACCTGGTGCATCAAGAGCAGCTACAAGCCTGGATGCTAAGTAGACTGCCCCCAATTTATACTTTCAGCAGTATCTGGAAAATAATTACAAAAATGATCCTCAAGGTACTGTGTGATGTCTTTCCAGTAAATAAGTCTTGAGGATTTAAAATTTCAGAAAGTAGAAGAAATTCAAACCAAACTTTTGGGTGAACCAACACATTGCAATAAATTCATTTTCTGAAGTGCTTAAACAATAATGAATGAAACAGATTAAATCACTAATGGAATTATTTTGAAGATAGCACTTCAAACTGAAAGGACTTGGTGTTATAAGTCATTAGTGCAAGAACATACTGACTGCTTAGTGCAGGAGCTGATCGACTGCTTTAAGTGTTGACAACAAAAACTTTCACAAATATCAAACCTTTTTAACAAATGATGCAATGTCAATAATGAACTGAAATGTTGTAAATGTAGAGCAACCCCTACTAGCTCCACCCAAGAAAAGAAAGACACAGGAATACTTCAACTTCTGATCAATTTCTCAACTTCTTCCACAGAATAAACCACATTTCAGGCTCTGCGAACATAAGCTATCAACACACAAAACAGTGACAGGACTATGGAAGTATTATGTGGAATCAAAATTAATCCCCTTAGTTAAGTAAGCCCAGAGTTTGTACATTAAATGTTTCAATACAAAAATGGTTATATATCACCCATAAACAAATGAATTGAGATCGGAAGATTCTGAAATGTAGAAGGATTCAACAAAATTCTCAACTTTACACAGTATATAAAAGATATAGCCTTAAAAAACATTGATTAAAAAAACATTTTAGCAGAAAAATAATTCCAAAGGAACATTTTTGAGCATACCACCAACTAAAAAATTCTCAAGCCATACATTCTGCCGGATCTGTTACAGCTGTTTCCTCAGGAGCACCCACAACAGCAGTGATCACCACGACTGTATATGGTGCACATTCTGGGACACCAATCTGAGAGCAGAGCCATGCATAGAAGCCTTTCTCTGGGTCAGATATGGCTGAATGCCAGAGTACTAAGGAGCATGTGATCTGAAACACAAACAAATAGCATGTAAACTCAGATTTCAATTTACTAGAGAAGCAATAGAAGAATACAGGTACACTTCACTTTTCAATCTCTCATACTGTGATACCTCAATTTTAGCAAACTATAAAGTAACACATTCAAGTAGAATGAAGACAAATAATTTGATTAGTAACCAAAGTTATCTATTCATTTACATAGGTGCTTTTGTTTCAGATTGCTATTTTGAACCTTGAATGAACTGATACTTCGTAAAATTACTGGTTTAAATGATAATTGAATTCCCCTTCAGAAAGAACTACACTGGAAGATAACAAATAACATAATAGCAGAACACAGTAAAAATTATTATTGGATACATTCTCAAAAATAAAGCCCTCTTAGGAGGTCAGGAGGACTTTATTATGACAACTTCTGAACATGCTTTTGCAGTGAGCCTTGCTTCAAGATGTGGCAGGGGGTAAAGTTTTTAAAAATTGAAAATTACTGACTTTTTAAGCATACCACAAAGAATTCTATAAACAGGATATAAAAGTGAGTTAGTTTTTCTTTATTTAGTCAAACAAAACCTTCAGAAAGTCAATCCAATTTGTCTCACTGATTTCCTTACGTCATATGTACAAATACACCAGGATATGATTGACTTATATGTATACATATTAATTCAATGATACCTTCATTAATGACTTCCAAGATATCCATGTATATGAATACATAATTGTAAGACGATTAATTTATTCCAGCTACCCTCAAACTCCTCATGGGGCCCAGGATGTCAATCTCATAATATAACACATAATAATTACCTTTTCAGCTTAAATCCTCATTTCATTCATTATTGTTTATGGGAAAAGAAAACTCTGAGATTAAAATGTTTGTCACACTCTTTCTACAGCTTCAGAAGTACATTCTTATACAAACAATTATGCTCGTGCATGTAACTTAATGAAAAAGCTCACATTGCAAAACCAATCAATGAAAGTCTTTCTGTCACAAAGTTCACAACTATTATCTCCAAATCTTGAGAAGCTATCTAGGAGGCAAACCATGTCAATTTTCCAGCAAGAAAGTATAAAAAATCAGTATTATTTAAAATTTAGAGCTATGTATCATAAACTCTAAAATTTTTGTGTGCAATAAACTAAACCTTTGAATTTTTGTCAACTAATCGTCAAATAATATCAATAAATATATGTACATCTACTATTACCTCTACATATTTCTTTTAGATTATTTATTAGTTTCAATATCTTTCTTTATCTTAATTTAAGTTTAATGCTTAATGCATGCTTAATTAGCTTCTTAATATTAAAACAAAATAACTTTATTAAATGTTTAAACTACTCAATGAATTTGATATTTCTTTAAATGAATGTTCAATAAATTGTGACACTAAAAAAGTAAAGTTAGTAACATCATTACTTCATGTAGTGCATCCACATGAATTTAACATGGTGGTAAATGGTTTGCAGCTGCAATGTGTTTGATGACCATGCATTAAATAGTAGAGAGAAAAAACTCAGGTAAAATGCCATCAAAATATAGTACATAAAAGAATTATAGTATCTCCCCCCATTTCCTTATTTTTATACAAAGTATTAATAGATTATCTATTACATTAAGAAGCTGTTTGAGATTGAACCTTTAAGTTCCATCAGCAACCATATGTTGTTATTACTTAATCAAAAAGTTTGATGATGCAAAATAACTGGTTTCATATATTTGAGCTAGTTCCACAACTTCAAAACTTTCACAATATTTTTCTATGATTCCTTTCCTGTACAATAGATAGAAAATTATTCTGATTTCCCTATTATTCTACTCTGATTACTTCATAAACTACTTTAATGCACTAAACAAAAATAAATCAATAACATCTTGTAGTGCAGAAAACTATGTATCAATTAAACAATTCAATAATGCAAGAATACAAACCTGATGAGCAGCACCATAAAGGCCAAGTCCAATGGAAAGCACCACAATCATAAACGGATATGAAAGCACCAGAAGGGGAGCTAATAGCACCAGACATCTCCTTCCACCTCGTCTACTTCCTGACGTGTTTCTTGATTCACTCTGTGAAGTAAAATCCATTTAAGTAGGGGAAAAAACAATAAAGTGCTTAAAACCAAGGCAACAAAATATTCATAAGAGAACAAAGCAATTATAAAGGTATATAGCTTCATCAAACCTCATCTTATAATTACAAAACTAGATAGAAGCTATTAATTTAATAAGCAAAGACTTGTAAAAATTTCAGATAGCATTATGAAATATGAATAACTATTTACTTATAAGGGAAAAAAGTCCTAAAAGATTTCCATATTTTGATTTTTGTGTATATTTTTGCTTTCAGATGATATTTATACATTCAAATCAGAGTATAAAACTCAAATTTGGTACATTTGCACAATAAGCTTGCCTGCCTTATATCAAGCTTTATTGTCAAAGAGCAAGAATTTCACAATTTATACACCCAATCTAAAAATAATAAAATCAACTTAAAATTTCTTATTCTTATATAGTTATTTATTAGACAACCCCTGGTTATTCCATTATTTTTAAATATTACTGAAGTAATTCTGAATTAAAATCAATTACGAATTGAAGACTTTATCTAAATTAATATCCTAAAGCTATGAAAGCTAAAGGCTTAGTCAAAATAAAAACAGGTCCAAAACAAAACATCATTCTTCACCCAAAGAAAATCATGTCATCATGTTTTCATGTAATTGCCAAGCACACAGAGTAAAATGCATTATCTTGCATATGTGAGACTACGACACCACATTAAGTTTTCTTATAACTGTCCATTTGAAATATAGAAAGCAAGGTAATACCAATAAAAGAAATGAGCTAAAAAAAAAACAATTCTGACAAGTAATACCAACTTTTCTAGCTGATGAAACTCCATTGAGCAGAGCATTCCAGGTGATGGTGCCAGCATGGAAGGAAGCAGCTGCTGATGAAAGGAATGCAAGAGGAGAAAACAGAACTGTGAAGATAAGGATGTGAGGTCCATGTCGTAGACCACACCATCCTCCAGGGCTTCCCTCTCTCCCTCCACTGCTTGTTCCTCCAGCTGCAGCCTCCAGCATTTCCAGCTCCTCTCTGGACACATCCACCCTCACCAATGCAGGGGAACCCCTATGATGAAGGTGTGCTCCCATCAGCTATGGCCCCCGTCAGTTTTCATTGCCACTCGTTTCAAAATGGCAAATGCATTTATGAACTAGTAAAGGCATAGGTAAACAAAGCAAAAACCAAAGGAAATCAAAATTATGGGAAAAAACAGAGAAATTTAAAGAAATCAAATTATATAATTGATTTATAATACAGTATAAATGAATGAAATCATAAGAAGAAAGAATTGTACTGTGGATATACATCACATATATAAAAAGAGGAAATTGATTTCATTTCATTCTCCAATATATCTTTTATAAATTCGTTACATATATTACATACAGTAGAGTCTTGATTATCCAAATCCTGAATAACCAAAGTTCCATATTTGCCTTTTTCGCTTATGCAGATATGCATAAGCACACTGCTTTAATAACTTTTGATGTAATTGCACCATTATAGTTCAATGTAGACAAGCATAATAATCTGGAGATATCAATAATCGGAGTAAAGAAGTGAGAACTGTATCTGCACAATTATTGTGTATATTATGAAGGGAAGGTGAAATGTTTTACTTTAAAATGTTTTTAGAGCTAAGTGATTTTCTAATTGTAAATACATGTCATACTATGTCAAGGCATGAAAATAGCATGTTTATTTCATAACGTACACATACAAGATACTCTTCCATATTATCCACAGTGGACTGGGTCCACATCACTTGGATATCTTAATCTCAATTGTATTGCAGTAATAGCTCATTCTGTTTACTGATCATTGTTATTTACCAACAAAGGTGTGGAAAAAGTGATTTGTTATCCTCCATGAAGAATAAAATGGTAAAATATACACCATTACAGGATAAATAAAATACAAAGCATAATATAATAATAAAATCGTCAATAATCATGAAATCAATCGTCAATAATGAAAATGATAAGCCAAATATTACTACTCATGAGAAATGTTTTCATAAACCATCTTCAGAACCAGTAATTACACAGCTTTCAAATTCTGTATAGTAATAATAATAGTAATTCTGCATAATCAGTATCACATGGACAATAGATTACTTTCTAAGCAGCGTAAGTTTCATGTTTGACTGCAGATCAATGATGAATACCTACAAAGTCCACTCTTATTATTAATGGGCTTTATTTCTAAATGAAATTAGTAATAACAGTCATCTGAACCCAAAATGAGTGCAAGTGGAAAAATATGTAAGACAATATAGATCATCATTTCTGCCACACAACTGGTTTTATTTTGAGATTGGAGAAATGTGACAAAAAATTTAAAATTTCAAAGGATACAGAACTACTTATGTTACCTCCCTCTTGACATTTCTGAAGAAAATTTTAGAGTTGCTCAAAAGTAATACTAGGTAACAAGTTTCATCACCTGAATACATAACTTCTTTTACATAAATAAATGAAACATTCCCACAAAATTTGAAAGGATAAAATACTCAATGCAGGTTGGAATGCCATAGGCCACAAGTTACAGATATAATACGTAAATTATTGATAAATTCAACTTGCAGGCATTGCAGGAAATTTATAATAAAAGATATTGTGCTAGACTTGATTCAGCTATCTAAACACTGTACTATAAAGACGTTTTATTATTACTATTATAATGAACTCCATGGAGATAAAAAAATGAGTTAAAATGATTACTAACTACCCTAGAGGGAATCTCTGTGGCACTAATTAATATTATAGGATGGATTCATTTGGATTTATTCCTATATTTAAGAATTTTTATGAAAAAATGGCATTGATTATATAGAATTTGGAAAGCTAAAATACGAATTATAAGTCACATCAATGTAAAACTAAGAACACTTTTACCACTAATGATCTACGGCCATCACAAATACAAGCTTTAATGCTTTTATGGATATTCACATTGAAGAAGTGTTACTTACAAACTCAAAACCATTTTTATCTCAAAAAGAAATTAATTTTAAATTTTTAGTTGAGCCTGATTTTCTTATCAGTAATTTCTGATTGAATATGTGCTCTTACTATTTAAGAGACAAATAAATACATCCAAAATTAGAAAGCAAACGAATGCATAATTAATATTCGGCTAAACTTTGAAGAAATAACATGTTATATTTTACCACAGAACATTTTTCGTTAAAATTAATTTCTCACCCATCATCATTCTTCCCAGACTCTCTCCGTCCTCGACGAACTGTGCCCGTTAATGTTAAATATTGCCTTCCTGTATCCTCCAATCCCAGCATTGGTCCATCTGCAACTCCAGTTCCTCTTCCAGGAGCTGAGCCTCGTCTTCGACGCCGCCGACCCGAATGTCGCCTTCCTGTGCCGGTCTGTTCGCTTTGCTTATCAACTTCTTCAGCAGAAAGCTCCTCATCCAAAGATTTTCTACATTCCTCCTCTGCTGTTGCCTGAGATTGATAGTTCATTAAGTTTGATTTGTGATCTATAGCCCAGCAGTGAAAGCTAAAACTATTCTGTCAACATACACAACTTTATGACAAAATAAGATGAATTCATTAAAAGACAAAAGAACAAAGATGTGAAGCATAAACATACAGTCAAGGGCACACTATAACCTTTTTAAGATTTAAAACTATCAATCTTTTCAAACATACGTTTGTTGGCGCTCCGTTTTCCTGTTGATGATTTTCTGGGGAGGGGCTCGCCCCGTTTTGTATTATTTTCATTTGACCGTTCTTCACACTTACGAACGCTGAAGGTGGTTTTGATTCTTCCATGTCGCAAAATAAAATTTTTCTCTTATGAAATTACTACCTCACACTCAAAGTTTCTCCGCTTCGAAAACTATACGTAAAAATCGAGCAACAGCTTGCATAAGTTAGTTCAAGTTGTGGAAATGCTTGTCTTGCGCGGACAGATCATGCGCATGAATTGAATAACGAATCTCATACAACAGCGCGTGAAACTTACAGTTTCAAAAGCCTCGGTAAAGTACTTCACTTCATTACAACCTTAATAAAGGTAGGAACCAAAAATTAATGTCTTTTTCGGAATAAAATAGACTGCAAACATTGCGCTTTAAAAAATGTTGTGTTAATTTCTGTAGTAATTCTAAACAGAAATTTCTGAAAAGTGGAAAATTCCAAAAGTATTTACATAGTTGTGAAATGTTTCTAAACGAAAATTGTACAATTTTAATCCGAAAAATATCTAAACTGTACTGAATCTACAGAATATATAAAATTCTGCTTCATGGAACTTTTTGAGTATGGAGTTGGCAGCAGTTTTGATCTTTAAAGATCGAAGTAGCCTAGCTGCTTCTTGGCAATCCAAATACATTATCAGTGTAAAAGATAACATTGCGTTCATTATAAATTACATATGATGCTTATTGTGTATCTTTCTGTGAAAAACAGGAGCTAAATTATTTAGAGTACGAAAAAAATAACATAACATAAAAATAACAGCACAGAAATATAATTCCTATTGGGGCCAGAATCCAAAATCTACAACTGCTTGAGGGCAGTATTTCTTATGAGAAATTTAATAGCAATTTGAGGGAAGAGTTTCTCTTAAGACAGTTTATATAGGTTTAATAATGATTGTTTGTACTAAGGGAAACAGAACTTCGGTAGCATATGTTGCCAGAAGTCAAGTTATATTTCCTTTGCACCCATTTTTTTAACTTTCACTTATTTACCATATAAGTTGCCAGTAGAATGGGGTGTATGAACACCAACATTCCAATATACCTCTAGTCTGCTGACTTCTCTAATGCTGAATACAAAATATGACAAGAAGTAACAAACTGTCTTTACAATTATTTCCTTGTAATGTTTTGTTGATTTATGGTAGATTTCATGATTCTAGCTGATAATGTTGCATCAGTATTACAGCTTAAATTCCAGCCCCTCACAGGACCCTCCATTTCCACAAAATTTTCATAAATGTTTAGAATGTAATTATATTGAAATCATCCTTATTACTCATGTTCATGATTTCAAAGTCGGTTCAGTCTCCTGGTTTTTCATCTACATCTACATTAGTACCCTGCAAGCCGCCTTTCGGCGTGTGGCAGGGGGTTTTTCTGATATATCTTTTAAGAACACTAAAAAAAGGCATACTACAGAAATTTCTATGTTATGCACATAAAATACTGAGCCAAGGATGACTGTGACAAATATATAAGCATAACCACTTCTGATTTACTTTATAATTAAACATTGTTAAAAAGAGAATATTCTCATCAACCATTATAGTCCATTTCTTCCATATTTTACAAATCTTAAACATAAGTTGGCTCTCAGTTAACTTAAACTATCAATTCTTGAGTACTTTTGACACAGAGAGAATTCACCCAGCAGATTTACCATTGTGCTTTGAGTAACATAATCAGCAATGATTTCTTATAAGTCAGGATGCAAAATATTGCAAAAATATTATTTAAATCTCAAAGGTAATCTAGAATGTTGGCTAAATTTGATCTTCATCAATGATAACTTAGATGACTGACATACTTCATCTTCACTATCTGTTGAAATCTTAATCACATAATATGCAGCAAATCAATGATGAATGTGATCATAATAAAAACTCTTTGGGTCAATCCTGGATTCTTTTTACTGAAGTCTTGTATTTGGAGGTCAACCAACGCACCCAAGTAATTAGTTGACCAAAAAAATGTTTTAAGACCTAAGACGAGTTTCCAAGAGGAAAGTGTAGTAGGTGCAAGATAGTTTGAAAATATCTTGATTGCACATTTTTAGATATTCAAATGGCCAAGCCGAAGGATGCTGGATTTTAGCTCTTTAACCCTCTATGAGATATGTGAAGTCTCTTGGACCACATACAATATCTAGTTATGGAATGGGTATTTATTTTAATTATCTATAGTTTTTCTATTTATACATAATAATATAAGTAAATCATAATATACAATCAACTTTTTAAAGCTTTATAACAAGGAAACAAAAATAGTCATCTTGTTATAGAGATTTTTACTTTACTGGGGTCTATTAAACCCAACCTAGTTCATGGAGGGTTAATATTTAACTCTACAAAAATTAATAATCATCTCATTTCATGATAGAAAGTCAATAAATAAAGCTAAACAGCTCAAAAACACAACCTCATTTACTTCCTATTCACATTTATTGGAACTAATCTGTTACAAATCAAGTATGAAACATTTTCTTTTGGCAAACATGTATGATTAACAAAAATATAATTTCTTTATCACAATGTTTGAGGCAAAATAACACCTGAGGCCTCCACACACACAGATCAGCACATTTTTTTTTGTTTTGTAAAATTCTAAAAATAATCACCCACAGTATATAAATCTGTACTATTTGCAGAATGTCAAAGGAATGTTACAGTAACCTAACTTTGTCATTCTGCCGCTGGAACTTTACTGAAGCATGGTGGACCAAACTGCAGGATTGAGAGAAATCACCATAAGAAAAGAATTATAGAAGCCAACTTTGTTTGATGGCAATCGCACAGGGGGAACAAGAGCTGAAAGACTTGTTTACCTCTCTTTTTCAACTAAGGGAGTAAAAGGTTTCTCAAGATTACCCATATTTTCAATAAGAATACCACCGACACAAGATTTCATAAAAATATTTGTCAAAATAAAATTATCCCCAACCAAATGTAGCATTCTCCTGGCAAAACCATGGGCTCTGTCATGATCAGAAACTGTTGGTCACAGTTTTGAATGATGTTCTACACAGCCCAAAGCATTGCCTCTGGCCTTTTTTTACTGACAGCATCACTCTCAACTTTTCCATCAAATAATGCACAATTATAACATGCACAAACATGGACACATACTTAAAATTACCACCTCAATTGCAGTACATCCACCTAGTGGACTTTTACTTGTTACCCCACAGAATATGACAGGACAACAAACAACAAAGACCCCCAGCGTTAAAAACATGATTAAAGGAAGGAACATGGCTCTTCTCCATAGCACTGCCATTCCTTAAAAACAACTAAAGATGCAAGCAGAGGCTGACATGAAAGCTACTGCTCACAGCTAGCTCAGTATAATTTAGAGATAAAACTGCATTTCATTTTAAGGTAATCCATTGCAATTTTCTGCATTCACTGCAGAAGACACAACTAAAATTTTGGATATCCAGGCATATTATGAGGTAACGCCTAGGTGGTTCAGATATCACCTATATACAAACAAACAATACCAGCGACATGAATTCAAGGGATGATATTTTAATTCATACATCCAGACCACAATAATATAACCACACATTATCATAGGACCCTCACTCTTCTAACAACACTTTCTCAACTACATTGAATCTTTATTGTGATTTGAGCTACAGCTTAGGGACGGTTCATTGCACGCTGGTTTAACGTTTGGAGTGTCTCCCTGCCTCAGCAAGTGCCGGAATTTTCAGTTATAAGTAAACAATGGCAAAATAAACAATGCAAACTATTTACATTAGTTAATTTCCTTCAAATCCATCCCATACAAAGCCTGTTTTAAAATGAACACTGTCAACCCCCATTTTAGAGGAGTGTTACAGATCAGATTTCTGAACATGATGCAAAAATTAAAACTTTTGGTGAATCCCAAAGCATAATGATTTTCACTACAGCCCACCTTACATTATGATGATCTTCAGGGAAGATATGACTACCACAATGAATCGTAGATAGCAGGACAATTATTTCAATTGAGGAAATTAATTGAACATTTCATTAATTCTGGAATAATTCCATGAGAACAGGCCTTATGCTAATAAACTTACAACCAAATATTTCCTTTGATGGTTTGTGAGAATCTGGAAAACGTTGACACTGCCTTTTTTTTAATGCCCAATATGTTCATGGCTAGCAGAAATTCTATACCAAACGAAAATGTGCAAATGAGGAAATTTGTTAGAATATAAAAAATGATTTGTACAAAAGTCTAAAGACTATTTAAGTGAAGAGAGTTCATGATTGGAGCAAGTCAATTTGCTGCTTTAGAATAAAACTAAATCTTCAGTGTTTTCAAGCTTCATCTTTTTTTTGCTGCACTCCCAAACTCTGGTTGTATATTTAAGCACCACCAATGCATCACCCTACACAGAGCGGTAGCACAGCAAACTTGGGCATAAAAATTTGAATGGTGCACAATTTCTACCAGACGAACCCTTACACCAAACTCAAGTTGCTCCATACAATGCTTTCACTTGCACTCATTTTAATTCAATATTTACACTTTGTCACCTTCAAAAGACAAAAATCTCTACCTTTTAAGGTATCAATAAAAATATTTAATTACTATTAGTAGTAAAAAGTCAAAGAGTTATTGTTATTGATGACGAATAAAAGCAAGAAGGCCACAATCTTCAAGGCTCAGCCCATCCACCGCTATGTCACAATATATTCATTTGTACCAATGGCGCACTAATAGAGGCTTCCCTACAGAAGTCCTTGTCACACGCCACTTCTACCAGGAGTCCCTGCACCACTTGCACCTGGTGCATCACCAGGGCCATGTCCCCCTTGAGGATCTGGTGGCGGTCCACCAGCTCGAGGCACCAAAAGCACTGTTCCATCAGCTGACTGCTGAAGGCTGTACTCAAACTGAGAGTATGGTCTCCCTTCTGGATCTCTCAGCGCCTGTTGAATTAAACAAAATAAACACTTAGAAAATAAGAAATGTGATAAGAAAACCCTCATAGTTCCTTCCAAAATGTCTTGATGAATGGAATATTTTCCTACAAAAGATTCCATAAAAACTTCTGTGCATGGTAACTTAACATGCTTAAAGTGTTTACCCAAAAAGTGGAAGATCTGGGTTAGAGTCACAGCTGCATATGACATTTTCACTTCTTTTATTTCCTGGCTTGAAATTTTTCATAAATCCCTTTCCTCGGAGTAATTCTTTAGGGACGTCCTTCTGAACACAGCTAATAGTTTGTGGTTGTGTGTGCCGTTAAGCCACTAAGATAAACAGTGCCATAAATAAGGGCTTGCTTTCACAGAAAAGTGAATTTCAGATTAGCTATACCATGGGTAATCAGATAAGAAACTTAATCAATTCAATGAAGATGTTTGCTACCTGAATGTTTAGTCTACTGATAATTTTTTCCACAGATTTTTAAACATTTAATTTTATTATATATTTCTAGTTACCCAAAAACTGTCTATTATATAATTTCTCACAATAATAATTTACAGATAAAAGAATTATCCCCCAAGCATATTCAGTTCAATTTGTTTTGGAAGCCATTATAACTTTCTGATGTCCTTTTCTGGCTCTCCATTTTTAAGAAATGGGTCTTTAGAACAGCCAGTTTGAGGTTTCTGAGGTTTTCTGCAATGTGTTTCTTTCACAGAAGTGTGTAGTTGGATATATTTAAAGTTGGGACTGCTAGATAAACAGTCTCCCACATTATGAAACTTATAGTCAACAAGCAAGGTTAATTTTTTACAAATGAAAAGAAAGGTGGTATCAAAAGTAGTAAAATAATGGTTACACAAAAGTACTTGCCTGGAAAACATGGCGATACAATCTTGAGAATCTCTCCTTAGCAATTCTATGCTGCTCTATCATTGTCTCACGATCTCTCAGCAGCTTCTCTTTCCGTTCTCGCATCCTACGGACCTCATCTGCCAGGGAAAGGATTTGGTCCAGCTTGCGTTTCCGACAGTTCTGGGCAGCCACCTGCAACAGAAAGAAAAGCTTTCCTGTTAGAAGAACTGTCAGAGCCAAGATTTCTCGGTGCAGTCATCTTTCTAATTTTTAAGTTGCCAAACCATGCTAAAATTTTGGATATGCACCACACTAGGTCTATCTAGTAAAATAGTATTTTTCTTATGTAATATTTGAATCACTGTAGGAATACTTCTAGAGTTTCTAAATACCAGGATTCCATGTGGAAGTTATTTGGTTTAAAAATGGAGAAGAATTGCTCCAACATATTTACTGAAAAAGTAACAAATGTTATCTGTAAATTATTTCAGGCAAAGCTCGGAGAAATGCTTATTTTTTTAATCAAAGGGGTACCAAAGGTGAATATGCTATCCACTTGGCTATCTGGGAGCACAAATGTAAAGTCTAAACAGGCTGCTTAGCAACAAACAAGACATGGCTTTGGCTCCTTAAGGGTATATTCAAATAGAAGGATATATCACCTTATTTTTGCCCCTACGACGAATGTCTCTGATCAACCCCAGCTGGGCTTCTGTTAGATCATGCTTAGAAAGACGCTCATTGAATTCATCCATGGGCAGATTTATGATGTCAGAAACACATATTGGCACTCCTAGAGCCCTAGCTCTTTTCTCATCTCTGCTCAGTTGCTGCTGTGACACATGGTGATGGCTTCTTCTACGTGGAGCAACCTCTTCCACACAGCTATGACTTCCGTCTGCAAAAGACAAATCAATGGCATTACCATCCATGATTTTGTAAAAACAGTTGTAGTATTTAATGCATTTAAAAAGTATCGAGGAATGGGATGGTCACCTAATACTTTATAAAATGCTGGCAAACCATTTTTTGAGTGCTCTATATCTGTAAAGAAATTTAAAAGCCTTAAACTCAAGTTTTTAAATATTCCTTCAGGATTTTGCTCTTCATAAATTCAGTTGAGAAATAGTTCATTTCATCATTTAAATGAAGAAAAATACAAATCTGCAACTGTAACTCTTCCTTGGCAATTGTAACATTGCTCTGTACCTACTATGATTATAAACACATTCTCTTTCTGACTTAGAAACCTAGAGAGAACTACGCTCACCATCAGAAGAAACGTGACTCAATGGACCCAAATCCCTCTCTGAAGAGAGGGTTTCAAGGCTCCTGTGTCTTGGTGAAGAGGCCTTGTCTCTGGCTGGTGGCCCCCTTGGTGCAGATGCACCTTCAGGTGGTAACGAGTATGAATGGTTGTGCATAGTTGTGCCATCTCTCACACCCGGAATCAATCCAGTGCTCTCACCATGCACTGCAAAATGAAAATAAATTTGCTTCAATCAATTCACAGAAACAATACAAACAATTATATCTTGTACATGAATATTTGAGATGGATATTCCAGCCTGGATATAAAAAAGGTGGCATAGTTACAATTTTATCAGTTATGACAATGTAAAATTTCAAAATTCACAAGCAAGAACCACGGTTTAAAGATTTACAATGGAAATGGTGAAAAAAATAGCGAATAAGAAATAAAAATTTAAATGTTATTGTATAACGTTTTTAAAACTCTTTAATGGACTTATATAAGTTGTATAAGCTAAAGAAAGATGATAGGAAAGTTTGGAATGTAGCATCACTATGTACATTTACATTAGAGGAGATGGGAAATTATTATCCCAATGAACTATTGAGGGTTGAGGTAATAGCTAGAATAATGAGATTTCAAAACTTACAAGGCCTTGGTCCATGACCAGGATCAGCAAGGGAGTAATGGCGAGCATGGCGAAGACCAGGATGTGAGGGGGAGTTGATGGCTCCAGCACCTCCAGAAGGAAAGTCAGGGCTTGCTGCTCCAGCAGTCTCACCAAAAGCGTACTTTCCAGATGATTGTGGAGCTAAAGCCCCTCCAGCGGGGGAGTTGGACCTCAGAGGTGGCCCGCCAGAGATTCCAGATTCTGGAGATGATGGTTGAGGTCCTAATGAATGAATCATGAATGATCAGCTAATTATTTTACTTGCATCTGCTTTTATCCAATTATTTTATCATGAATTAAAACCTTTTTTTGTATGAAAACCATGATGCATACTGAGAATCAAAACTAATTTCATCACAGGAAAATGTGTTACCTAATTGTCTATCTGGCAGCATTTAACAAAGTTTAATGATTTTTGAAAACATTCACTGATTATTGAAAAAGTTTTATGGTTTTCATTTCATTGTATCTCAAATTGACAACATAAATGTCAAGGAAACTTAATGTAAATTCCCCTTATCTATTCAAAAAAGACAAGCCAACCACTACAAAAGTTATGAAAAGATTTTCTAGTGTGGACAAAAACAGGAAAAAAATACATTTAAAAAGGGCTCTATTATAAACTGTATACATCAACAGGATGATACCCAATTTTGAGATAAGTGCAGTGAAGAAGCAAAATATTGATATCATTAACTTATTAGCCTTATAAGAAGAAAGAAATCCCACCTTGTTCTTGGAAGTAGCGCCTGCCAAACATGTGATGTTTCTTTTGAGCGACTGGAGGACCGTCTGATGCGCCAGCTCCAAGATGGGAAGCATCATGACGACTTCTGCGTCCATGCATTTCACTAGCAGAGAAGCCATGGGGGCCAGTTGGTAAGACAGATGGGGAAAACCCAAACTCATACGACCTATACTTCCTACAAGAATGAGAAGAAATAATACAATGAGAAAACACAATTTTTATCAGATACCCATGACTTATATCTATCATAGGTGAACACATAACATGTTTAACATATAAACCTATGATTTTATCATATACTAGCTCCTACAGTAGAATTTCAACTTCAATGATTCAAAAATTTTATGCTAATATCTCTAGTAGCACTTTTCACTCAAGTAAATGGATACAATTTAAGAATGTGAAATGAAATAAAAATTCTAAATATTTACATAAGAGTTCGAAGTTTTACTTAAGTAGGATTTTATATGAGTCAGAATTCACTTCCTAATTCTTTAAAGTTTCCTCTGCATTGTGCAGCATCTGTCCTGCAGCACATAGAATTGATTGTTAATGAGAAACTTTCTTAAAATTTCATCTTCCTTTCCCTCCAGGTATGCCAACATCATCCGGTATTTACAGAGAAATGTTCGATTTTGGCTTATCAGCCAAATGATCAGCCCCCTTGATTTTAATTGGCTTTCCTGCACATGGTAAAAAGTCTTGCTACTTCCCTTTTACATACATTCCAGCAGTACATAAGATGGCAAGAAGGCATAAACGAATGAATTGTAAGGTCATTACTCTTACCCTCCTGGATGGCAATCATTGTGACCCATTGGAGTGACAGGATAATGCTGATGACCTCTTCCGCTTGGGACCTCAGTCCATTCCCCTCCATCTGAGCCCATAGAACTAACAGCACTGTCACTAGATTCATCAACAGGTCCACCAGAAGATGATGCAGAGGAGAGATTTCCTCGGCCTATATTAGCACCACCAGCAGCACCTTCCAGCATTCGCATCGTGTACATCCCTGCAAAAGAGAATGATAGCAACGATTCAGATACTTGTTCACTGCATATTTTCTACAAGTTGATACCAGAATTTCCAAATCTTCACGAATATATGAAATAAATTACAACACCTACATCTTAACCAGGGATACATGGATCCCTGGGGGAGTTAGGAGCATTTAAAGGGGTGCAAATGTCTTGAAAACCCTACTAATAGTTTCCTATAGCCCTACAGTTTATTACGTAATTGTCGGAACCCACACGTAAATGGCTATTTACGTGCAGCTTTTGGAGATAAATTACATTCATTCTGCAGCAAAGCGTTTCAAATATACATTACAATTTGAAAATATAATTCAGAAACTGCACAAAGGGTTAGAAATGGTGAATACCTTTTCAAAGTTTATGATGATATAACTAGAGGAAAACCGCCAAAAAATTGTTATCTGACGTAATGCTTGATTTGAGTGAGACGACTATAATCCAGGTTATATGTATAATTTATATATTTACAATTTCTTTTTTCATTTTCATGCGAAAAATTTAACATTAATACAGCAACACCAAGGGCATGACGAGTTTAGCAAATAAATTGGAAATCTTCCTTCTCAGATAAAGCATCATTGGCAGAATAAAACATAAAAATCTAACGATAAGCTTGAATGAAATTGAAAAGGCGTCTAGTTCCTCATCCCCGTCCAAATTCTTAGATCGCTAATCAAACAGCGTGACGCAGAATCTAAATTATCTCTCTCTGTTAAATCAACGCAGTCGGCTCTATAAAATAGTTACACAAGAGGTATTTCCTTTGCATCGGAAACGGGATGGTGACGACGAACTTACTTGGGGCACCCGGCACTTGGTTGATGAGGTGGGAGGCCAACCCACCACCACCGAACACCCAACCCCTGAGGACCATCGTGCGACCCAAGCGGACGAATCTTTACCGTGAACGTTTTCCTTCTCCGAACGAAATCGCAGTCTCATGTCAACTAGCGATGGGACGGATTGTGGGTGGAAGGAAAGCATTAGGGGAAAGACCGCGCCGATGTGGCTGAAGACTGAGGGATGAGCGCATATCGGGAGGGAGATAAGAGCCCAAAGGGGTCCTCAAAGAGGTAATGAAGAACAGAAGGGGGAATTGATAGCTGAAGTGGAAAGCTGTTCAAAAGAAAAATGAGGCACACTATCTATCTCTTGGCATGTTTCCTCCATGGATCTCCAGACGATAAAAAAGAATTCGGCCTGATTCTTCCAAATAAGGTCATTCTATTTCGTGGGCCTGAGGCGTGGGAGATAAAATAGATAGTCTTATCACGGAAAGACGGAGATCCTGACATAACTGTGTGAGAGATTATGGCCTGATACGAAAAAAATTCCCGCAGTTACGAATTGGGAAAAAATTGTGGAACGCCTTCCAGGAAATCTTTCCCTCTATTTTCCTTCCACGGCAATTGTGCAAACAAGATCTTGTTGACTTTCGTCCTTCATCCTTAAATCTGCGCAAGCGCGGTTAAACAACCAAACGCGGGCGAAACAATGGTTCATTCTTGTTTCCCGCGTTCGGGCGCGACAGCTTTCAAGTTCATGGTAGGTGAAAAAATTAGAGACAAGCAAAACTCTTATCGTACCAAGGTCAGGTGATTCTATTCGCTCTGACCTGGGAGGAAGGAAAGCCAGGGAGAAATGCAAATACAAACGAAGCACCTAAAACCAACGAGGCATACGTCACGCGCGCTGTGGCGAAACGACAATGCTTACGCACACATTTGCAGTCGTTTTTGTCTTCGCGGATTGATTTTTAAGTCACCCAAGGTCAAGTGGACCTACTTCATAATATTTCTAGGAAGAGCAGGAAACAGAAAGTTCCGAAGAGTAGAATGTAAGTGCATAGTCATCCGGAAAGAAAGCTAATTTCCTTGATAATACACACCTTACCTCCTCCATTTCAAGTTACAACATACTAAAACGTTAACAGAGTATCTAATTTCAGTAAATGCGAAGTACGCAAATAAACAACGAGGTGCGCACATTATTAAGTGTTCTATAGAATTGCTCGGTTTAATTGTAAGAGTTTTCTTACAAAATATGACGAAACGGAGAGAAATAGCTAGAAATTAGATTGGGACAGGAAATATGACGGTAATTGACGCAGAATCATTTGGTCCCTTGAATTGAACCTTCCGACAATTATACCTCGATGACGCTAATTCCAACAACTTCTTTGGCCATGCCTCACCGGTGGCTTGCGGGGTAATTAATTAATATAATATACGTATTATTATAATAGACACGATACTATATAATAATTTAAATAGATGTATTAAGTTTAGACTTAAGTCCCGCTTCCGACTACTCCCTCTCGTCCACATCGTCAAAAAATGTACTTTGTCCCATTAAATCCTCAGCCAAAACTAATATTTTCAAGAAATTCGATAGCAAGATATGGAGAGTTTAAATTTTCATCGCGCTTCATAAGAGTACAATAATTACAGTATACTGAAATTCAACAAGTAATCAAACATTTTCGCAGTTAAAATTATAATTATGAGTATTCTTAAATTTACGAAAACTATGTTGAAGTTGCGGCGAAAACATTAGCTTCAAACAATAACGCTATTTAACATTGAAAATGTCATTAATTCCCGGTGCTTTATAGGTTATTGGCGCACAGAAACTTTTTCTCTGGTTCAAATGAAATTTTCGTCAGAAAAAATGGCCGTGACTTTTCAAATAAAATCAACACTGACGTAATGAAAACATCTCTTCATAAAAATGTCACTCCGTATTACTGATGGGAAATGTCCCGTTTTCAACTGAATAGTGACCTGTGGTCGGCATAATTATGCTAAATTTTATCAACGAAGCAACGGAATAAACGCATGACTTTAAATCCAATATAATATTTGAATTACGTTCAATAATTTACACGGATTTGATTGTACATACCAATTCGTTGTACTAACATAATTATTTGCAACTGTATAATATAGTTACGAAGTTATAAACAAACGAAAAACATTATTGTTATCCTAAAGGAAAAGCAATTGAAGCAAAGAAGACGATTAGTTGGATAATCGAGCTATATACAGCAATACATAACTGAATGAATAAATCCGTTAGTAACGTGGATTTCCAAAGATTATCTATCACGATCAACAATTTCCTTCGTATTTTGGTAGGTTTTCTATCATCATAAGCATCATCTTCAGCATAAATATTCTCTTGAAAAGCTTATATGAGATAAGTCAATTATAAGAAAATGCAGACACAAACAAGAAGATATATGAAAACTGATATATTTTCGGCATCAATTCGGAAATCGAAAGAATCAGATCGTCTACCTCTTCTTCTCGATCATGCGTGACACTGTTCACGTCGCACGCGAATTCATTCCTTCAGCAATTGAGCTTATCGCGATTAAAAGCTAAAACAAATTTCCCCCTCAAATGTTTCGTTACGCTGCCTATAAATTTTACGACCATGAGTTAAAAGGCTATATCGTTACAAGCAGAATAATTCTGGGACAATTCGAAAGAAACAAGGGCGAAACAAAAATGCACTCTTCGACAAATGTGCAGTAACCGCTTTTCCCCAAACTTCAAAGCCTTGTGTTTAACCGAAACTCAATGTTGACCACTTTCACTAAACCACTTAAAATATAATGTCCAGTTCAATTTTTCATTTCCAATGAGTAACTCAAATTGCGGCAGATCCTGAGATGTTAAATGGTTCAAAGACGGAAACTAAAGTGACGCTGCAGTCTCTAACGGTGGGTAAAAATCATAAAATTGGATAAAGATGAGCTAAGTTTTAAAAGAAAGGCCTGGTTTAAATCACTTCAAAAGTAGATCATTCGGTAGTTAAGAGGTTAGAATACCTACCCGGAAAGTCGGAGACCCGAGTTTGAGTCCTAGTCATGCCGATATTATTAGTTTATATTTCTTCTTGAGATATGTTCCAGTTTCTTGACGTTAGAACTTAATAATTAGTAATTAGACAGAAGTGACCAGGGTTCACAGCAATGCTTCATGAAGGCGTAACAATACAAAAATATAAATAAAGGAAGTAATTTTTACTTGTTTTCCTAATGATGTGACATGTTGCGGAACCTTGGTTCCGACAGTCTTGCTGACTGATCATAGTGGAGTCTATCTCACTACAACCAACTTTAACCTGAAATCTCGCTTTATTTTTTCATTTATCAATTCATACGCCATTAACTAATTTTGCCACGTGGGCAACAATGAAGAGAGCGCTCTTGGCTCGTTCAGTTTAAAGTTCATTGTTACTGAGTATCGACTTCCATATACTGGATTTAGGATTAAAGAAATAACTGCACATCATTTTTCGGAATACTGCAATGCAAGCATGAGGATGGACTGAAATTTAAATTTGCGGTATTCTGATAGTGCAATGTCACTGTAGGTGATTCAGCAAAATTCCGTGCGAAAACGGAAAAGATGAATTCAGAGGTATTGAAGGAATTGCATCTCGAACGATTCTTTCCCACTATATTGCTGAAGCATAAAGATCCAAAATATCGAGTAAGCTGAATTTCAATCTGAACAACTATGATTGAAGTTTGTCTCCTCTTTTGGTTTTCGCAAGAAATAAAAATTCGGATGCATTAAAAATATGCGCTGTTTTACATTATTTAAATGCAGAACATGCACTTAGAAATGTAAACATCTTTGCGCGATAATACGAAAACTGCAGGTTTATCAGCAAAGATGGGCTTAAAGAGGCAAATGGACTCTAAACCGGCGAATGACTACTTTTCCATAACTATAGAGAAGTTTAAAGTAAAAGCAAGTCACGATTTGTGATCTGTATCTCGAATTAGAATCTGCATTACGTATATCACTGACCTCAGAGGTCGACTGGACGATAAAAGCGTGTTATTTAATCAGACACAAGACCGGAGTTTACATAAAAATAACTCATTTATAATTTCACCAGAGGCTTCAGAATGAAATGAGCTCCTTGTCCAAATGAGCTTATATTAAACGAATCGGTGAGGAAAAATTACTTTTGACGAGGAAAAAGCATTGATTTTGTTATCTACCCGAATTCGAGAAAATAATACGTAATACGATATAAGAGGCTATTTCTTTAGACTTTGCCGAATGGTACAGACAAAAGTACAGCAGCCGTCTTAAGGTACACCAGTCATCACATTAAATGTAAATTATCTGCCAACTAAGCGTAAGTTCTTGATATCGAAGAACAGTACGAACACCTGAAGCTAATAATAATTGAATTATTACATAAAATTTCATTGTCCTTAACAATAATGAGACGCATACAACCAATGGGAAAAAATATCGTACGAATGGAACCTTTCGAGGTATTAATCGATACTGCTATTGTCAGCATCAATGAAGCATCACACGGAGGCCGCAAATCTATAGCCGATCCTGATTCTGCTCAATAAAATCCTTAACATTTTGTAAAATGTAATATGAACTGATAGTAATGCATTTCTTATGCAATTCGTTAATTAATTCGTTGGATTCTACGCCATTTTTTTAAATTAATAATTGAAAAATCACAAGAAATTTTTTATGATGGAACTTAGAAGCACACCTTTGTCTCCTAAGTGAAAACGACACAATCGGATCCACAATTATCTCTTTCCCTCGTTCTACTAGTTGTATTTTACATAAATTTATGTCGTTAATGGTTGGCCTTATTTAAATCCTTCCTCAGGGCCGATTTTACAGTTAGACATACCTAGGCGTACAGTCTGTGAGCTTTATAAAATGCCTCGTAGAGGCAAAAATTGCAACTGAAATCTATCAAAATCTATTAGTATTACTGAAAGCATTCTTTCTATCTCATAGTTTTAGATCTCTATCCCACCGCCAGTGGCGTAAGGCAGGGGGTTGGTGTATTAACAGCAGCATCCTTGCCTAATCTACTCTAGTACTTTCTCTGATGCTATGTGGAAAGACCGACAAGAATTCACTACAGATAGTGTTCAAATATTGACGTGTTATTGATACCAACAGCCTGAGACCATTACTTATGAATCACTTCTGCCCCAAATTAATGAGGCGAAAGCTATTCACTGCACTTCCATTAATACTAATGAGAAAAATATCTCGAAAAATCTGCTAAGTCAAACGGCTAACAGTGAAAGTCATAACGGCATTTGAGTTGTCAGAAATAAGGCTTCCATGCCATAATTTCTTAGATACGGGATTTCCGAATGTGATTTAAGATTAAAAGATCGAAAGATAAGCAGACGCTAGACGGGAAAAAGTATTTCACGGCCGGCGAACGAAAATAGACATCCGATAAGTTACGAATAAACGAGTTTCCTTCCGGGTCGATCGCTTTAATGGTGGACATTGGCGATGACTAGCAAAAGAAGAGGAATGCGGAGTGGGGAAGATGTAGAGCGAAGGAGAATAAACTGGGTAAAGTGTTTCGTTTACCCCTCCTGTGGTATTTCTGCACATTCGCGATGACTTGTCGAAGCAGCGTCACGCGAAGGAAACTGTATAAACGTCTAAAGGAGGCCAGTCACTCTGTTTCCACCGTTCTACACAGGACGAGATAAGAGATCACCAAATGAACGAGCCAGAGGACACCGAAATAGTAAGTCAATTAAATTTTACTTACCATTAAGCCGCCAATTCGAGATTTACTATGAATGCTATCATGGTTAAAGCCTCAGAACGTAGAAAATAAATAGAAAAGTTTTATGGGCGATGATAATGACACATATCGATAATGAACTTTTAGTAACGATTATAGAGTAAGGCGAGAAGAAGAATGGCTAATAAGAGAGAGGATACCATGTAAAGGCTTAAAGAATTAGATTACGATTAAGTGATATGGATGATACGGTGACTACATACAACTTATGATGATCAACAATGTGTGTAATCTATTGCTACGTGACAATGTTATAAACTGAGTTTTCCCTTCCATCCCGATGTCTCATTTCTCATTTTAGAGGGACTCGATTTCCGTATTGATAACAGGCAGGAAAAGAAACATGGAATGAACAAACTGCTGCTGCAGATAAGAATTAAAGGTGTGCCTTACGAAATGTGAACAGAAACAGCAATAAGATAAGAGGTAGGAATTTTGTGAAACATTGAACAACCGCTTTGAAAGGCTAGGCATGTAAGTGAACAAACTTGAAGTTTATTTTCAAGCAACATAAAATATGTCATCATAAGGAAAAACACATTAACCGCACTTCAGTGAAAGTGAGGATAGATTCAAAACTGCAGGGTCATCATCAGATGAGGAGCAATAGTGAATTTTGAGTTTATTATTAAAGTAAGCATCAACCCTAGATGGTTATAAATACATTATAGCAGATATTTTTTTATTTAAGTAATAGCTTATAGAAAGGAAAAATAAAATTTAACCTCTTGATCTTCTCCATTTACAAATCTCTTTCATTTCAACCATTCATAAATTCTTAACTACTTCTTATAAGCATATTTTAAAGTGAACTAGGAATACTAAATGTTCCTTTAAACCATGCTTTGACCCAAATAAATCAAAGAAAAGACATTTTGATTGGTGAGGATACAAAATTAGATGAATGATTTGCAGAATTATATTGGCTGAATTCAGTGCTTACTACTCAGAAAATTGAATAACTGCTTCTCAAATATGTTTCTATACATAATATAGGAATTTTCAGTTATAGCTATTTTCTTTCACTGATTACAATCAAATATCTTAAAGGAGAATGCTAATATAACATTCTGCAATAGTTAATATCTTAATGCCAAATATCTTTTGTAATTCAATTACTTCTACCATTAATGTAACCATGAAACATTCAATGCTACATTTAAAAATGAAATGATACATGCATAAATATGAATTTATATTATAATTAAAGCTGATAATGATAATTTAAAAAACATGAGGGGAATCAATTTAAATAAAAAAAATTGAAATAATAGGAGTGAATTACTCATGCTATATATATATGCTTATTTTTTGTGCTAGTCTTAAATTTAGCATTTCTTTGGGAAAATAGGATTCTTTAATGATCTTAATTAATTACTGCTTACTCAGCACCCTCAAGTTGGCAAAATGCTATACCTGAATCTATTTACCCATTAAAAAATTGACAATGCAACCATTGAAATCTCTACATCTTTACCTAGAAAGACTTGCTTCTGTGAATATTACATCTTCATAAGAACAACTAAGATTACTTTTTCCAGCTATTTCTCACTTAATCATGCCTAATTTGGTTATCAATCACAGAGTTTAATTCTGAGCCAATTAAATCAAGACTTAAGCTTTTATCAAATTGTACACAATGTAACTTAATGGAGTGTTTCAAATCCACTTGATTCTGATAAGTTTGGTGCTAATCTGCACAGTCAGCACTGATTCTGCAGTTTTAGAGAATATATATATGGTAGCTCATTTATGGGGTTTGGAAGAAAAAATCAGGTTCAAAACCATGACATTGCAGTAAATAAGGGAGATGATATGAAAGTATCTTCACTAAATCTAGCGACCTACTTGTATTAAAATGCATGATCAAATATTTTGTAGAATAACAACACCACTATAATTTTATTATTAAATTGCTGCTAAGATGAAATCATTACTGATACTGGATGGTAACATGTTCTGGTGACTAAGTTGATCCTATGTGACATAGAATTTACAAATCAACTAATTTACATTTACTCTGTGAAAACTAATTTTACTAAATAAAACACAGCATGTGTTTTTCTAAAATTTTAAATGACTCTCTTCTGAGAAACCTTCATAATATTTAGTTGACAATTATTTTTGCCAAACATTTATTGAATCACAGGTGGATCAAGGGAGGAGGGGAGGAAGGGGATCATTGCTCTCATGATGATTCTGCAAAACGAACCATCAAGGCTCTAACATTTAGTAGGTTTTCTGAGATACTGGTTACTGAATTAAGGTAAAAGCAATTTCATTACACTAACTAGCATTATAAAGTTAGAAATATGAGAATTTCTTAACCTGCAGAAGCTATCCCATTTTGCAAAAATTTAATTAGAGTAAAATGTAACTCATTCAAACCTATCAATTAAATTCAAATGGAAATTTTGAACTATGTTTTGGATTTTATAAATATAAATTTACCATTATCCTTGTCCCTATTGTTTTGATGGATCAATTCTACGCAATCTAATAATCAAATATTGGTTCCTAGGAATTGAATTACTTACCTATAATATTAAGGAGCTGAATAATTTATTTACAGCAAAATTATCACAGCAGTACCTTATTACACATAGAATTTAATTTAAACACCATGAAAAATTAAGTTAAAAGTAAAAACTTGTAATGGGTACCTAAATGAGCTACTGATGTTTGTATGTTAAAACTATTACAATTCTACCTTTAACTCTTTATTAAATGCAGATGATAGGTGGTAAAGAAATATTTAGTAGGAGTAACAAGAGCCTGTTGCTTCATAAGAATTATTCCTACTCTAACAAGAGTAATCTGCATTAATTCCTTTATGGAATGACATTTAATGAAGTTCAAAGAATTGTTGATTTCTTTTATGTTCTATGTTTTTAAGTTTTATTTCATCTTTGATGAGCTCATTGACAAGATACATTAATGCTAATCTCGTTGCTTTTTACTTTAAGCTATCTTAATGATAGTATTGCTATCTTAGTATTTGATGATGGAAGAGTTAGATAATTTTACTTACAATTAGTTGTTTTCAACAACATGTTCCAATTGAGATTTGAATTGTATTGTAATACATTTATTTTTAGGGATTTGCCTTTTCATAAACTATAGTTGTTATTAATTAAAGCTGTTATTATAGAAAAGATACTGGGTATAAAAATTGTCCGCTTGATTACCTAAAATTAATTACTTCCTAAAACCGATCCAACTAATTGAAAGAGAAGACCTAGTACTTTGAGAACTTTGTGAAAGTTTTTTCTTCGTTTTAGATGAGCAAATAGTTTTGCTCACTGCAATGCGTAAAATAAAAATTTCAGAAATCACTCACCTTCATTCACAGCCATGTCCATCAATTGGAGATCTTCTTCATTGAGAATGGATGAGAGGAGTCCATCGGCTGATGGAGGCACTCCGGAGCAAGCACCATGATGAAGCTCTGGCTGAGGGAACGTTGGCGTCACGGGAGCACCACCACTTGGAGAAGAGGCTCCAGATGAAGATGAGTTCTGCTGCAAGAGGAATCCCCAATTGGTGAGTGGAAATGTTAACATAGTAACACTTTAACTATGAATCAGCGCTATTTCTCAAGAAAGGTCCCATGACTAGCATTGACTATGACTAATGACTGACTTACTACTACATCCCTGTTAGTCCACCAATACCAGTAAAATGTCAATGTCAAATGATATGAGGAAATATTTGCTTTCCACATTCAATTTATTTTAAGAGCAGGGGTGACTCTAAAAGGAAAGGTTTTTAATGATTTAGTGCTTTCCTGGTGAATTTCTTGGATGAAGGCTTCTTGGGTCTCCAAGAGACGTTATTTCTACAATTAAAATTGGCGATTATCCTACTTAGTCAAAATTCCTGGAGTCAAAATCCATTCTAAATATGATCCCAGATACAAGAATTGAAACATCGATTTCAGTTAAAGAAACCACCTGGTTATTGAGAAACCTTCATCTGAGAAAAGGTTTTGTTTTGACGCAGTATTACCAAGTAGTTAATTGATGTTACCTATCATTTTCATGTCTTTATTTAAATACTCTTCAAAAGACAGAGAAAAAAATTTTGTGAGGGATTTATAGAACAACATAAAACTTTCAATTTATTCATGTTTTATTGGATTCACCTTTAGTAATTTACAGGCAAAGGTTTATTTACTGCAAAACTTCACGTTTACATGCACGGCTATCACAAGCTGATAGATGGCCTGCAGGTTGTCAATGTAGGTGAACTTAAGCACAAGATCTTCAATAACATTTTGAGACCAACTATTTATGGCACATATGCACATTAACAGATTCTATATGCTTGTGTAAACCTTGCAAAATTTTACATAGGATTTCCAATTTTTACATTCCTTCTTTATAAGTCAACCTAAATTGTCTGTGATTATTAAATATTGCAATGCTAACATAATATTAATAATAAATTGTAATAAACTTTTTTTAAATGCACATTCTCAAGTAAATGAGGCAAAGACATTCAATTCAACGTTTGCAACTATCAGCTTTGAGTTGAGTCAGCAATACCACAGTCTAAGGCATCAACATCATGAAAATATTTTTGCAAGATTAATGTGTGAGAAAGTTTTCAAAATTTTTAGTTTCATTGTCAGATAAGCAGTACATTTCATATAAATTATATGTATGATATGCAATATGTCGATGGTAATGGTGAATACATTCTTAGTTGTGAGCCATAGTTGAGTATCTTTTAGGTAATTTCATTGAAACTCAATATATACTATAAATGAATTATGCATGAGTATAAACATGTAGTTTGTTCAGAGATTAATTCATTATTCTCTTATGACAAAAGCACTCATCTTCTCAAGAGTTTTCAAAGATTTCGTTCAACAGAACTAAATGTAATTATTTGAAATATTTTGATAACCTGTTAGTATAACCTGGTAGTTGAAAAGAAATCTTCAAAAACAACAAACTTAAGAGTGAATAACTATTGACCGATAATCTGATATGACAGATACAATTGTTGTAATATGACATGGAATATAATAACATGCTTAAGAGATAATGATATGGTTTACATAGGCTAAATAGGAGTTCAAATGAGCAACGAAGTACCCCATTTTACCCCAAGTGTTGGTAAATTAACCACAGGACTTCTGAATTATTACTAAGATTTCGGCATAACAGAAGCATAAGCTACAGTTAAAAGGATAAAAAGATAAATTTGACAGGTGGTTAGCTATCAATAATTACAACAAATCATTACTAACAGAAAGTCTTTAGAAAGAAAGTTATGCATACCTGATAAAACAAGAATTCTGTCGAAGAATGATTGGGGATGTGGTGGTGGTTTGGTGGGAGATGGTGATGCTGCTGCATGTGATGGTGCATGGGAGTGGGAACAGTTGGTGGCATGGGGCATGGCTCTGTTTTGAAGCATCCCATACCATCCAAACCATTCCCCATTCCAGATACATTATCACCTCCAGCGCCGTTGAGGCTCATGGAAGTAGCAAGGGCAGATCCCAGGTCACTTGCTGCAGAGCATCCTCCGGGGGTGCCTCCTAGAAATTAACAGAGTTGGCATCAATCCATATAATTTTCCAATTCCCTTAAATTGCCAAATGCAATAGGACAAAAATCAGCATTTCCTACAGCAAGAGTCAAATGTGAAACAGTTTCTCATTTACTATACGTTAAGATCTTCATGATCTTTTGAACTCAAGCACAAAATTAATCTACTCCTCGATGAGTCCATGTGCACTTGACTTTGCTTCTTGATTCCATTTTCTGTTCCCTTTTTCAATACACAACCTTCAAATCATCAAATACCTCTTGCACTTAAACATTGGCTGCAATCAATACATATTTACTTCAATCTTGCATAAATATTCTTACATATCAGGAATTGTTTTCAAACATACAGGATTTTGCCTAGATGTGTTATAATACTCATACACCAAGAAGACATATTGATAAGAAAGTGAGTATTTACTCTCCCAGTGAGTTATGGCATAGACTTACAAATTAGTGTACCAAACAAGTTAATTGTTTTGCAATATCCGAATGTTTATAAGTTACAGTATAAGAAGTGTTTAGACATTAATTAGGAAGAACTGTCTTTTTCTTAGACCACACTTTGGAAATGCATAATTCTCTTGGTAATGCAGGTTTCATAGGTTCAACTACTGAAATGTAAATTCAATACATGGATAAGTGTATCTAATAAAAGATGCCAGTTATAACATCAGGTAGATGAAGGATGAATCACATGGAGATTCCTTTCATTACAAGGAAAGAATGGATGGATAATGATGAAAGTAGACTGAGTAATACTGGAATTATTTTATCGAAGGGGTTATTTTGATTGCTGAAATTATTAACATAGTGTAATAAGAGAACTGGAGTGATAGCTTACGACTTAAGATAAGGATCCAGAGTGTTTAGTAATAAATGGTTGAAAGATGAGGCAAATTAAGGAAGAACGTCCCACAATACTTCAACAGAAAAAATAACAGGAATACTCAGAGATGATTGAGAAGAATGCACATAAAAATTATAGTTTGATTTCAATTATAAAAAGAGTAGAAGGAATGTAAAGATCAGATAGACAAATTTTCATTACTTTGGAAAGTATGACATTTACGTAACACAAAAACAAGTAAAAGGTATTTTTTTACTATGAAAATTTTTAACAACATATTTACCAATGGAAATAGAAAATGAAATAATAGACAATCTATTTATTCATTTTCAAAAGCTCTTCATTAGTAAAAGACTTTTAAATGCTAGAGGAAGCATTGATGGATAATATTTTAACAAATTTTAAAATCATATCTGGTTCTCAAGTTTTTGGACGACTAAATAAAAATATACACTAAATAAAAAATTAATTTCAGGCAATCCCTTTTACAGGTGTTAACATGATTTGTATTGATATTCAAGAAGCTTTTTAATGAATTAATTTGAACAATATACATGTGATTTGTTTATTACATGCAAAGACTGAAAGTACTGAAATTTGAAAATCACTGAGAAAATACTTTGAATTGATATTATAAAAGTAATGATTCAATAATAATCAAGTTAATTTTGTATAATATTATTTAAATACTTAAACAATCTCTCCATTAAAGGTTTTCGGAGATATGTTGATTGATTAGATAACTTATTGCAAAGCAAACAGTATGTCATTAAAATCTAAAATGATGAAATGTTTTCAATACAAGAAAAACGTCAGCAGAGAGTTTGTTTCATGTTTCACTACAAACAATATGGAAAATAGTTATATTATTGACATAATGATAAGTCTGTAGCAGGTATGAAAATTCATTTCTATCTACATTCCAGGTTCAACACAGTGTTACAAAAAACAAGGGGGAGGATATATTCTATAATAATTCATTAACGCATCTGTGTCATATATCCAAAGGAAATACAGAATTAAGGTCAGTAAATCCATTAATCTTGCTTTTTGAAGAAAGCATTTGAATGACTAAAAAATGATTAAATATGGTCTTACAAAAACATCCATCCTCCATGCACAATGGCAATTGCAGTACACAATAAGGACATTTAGAAAATCCTTGTGGAATGAATGAAAATCATTCATAGAACTTTTTATTTAGAAGATAATCATGACCAAGATTCATCCATCAGGAAAAGGACAAAGATATTTGTATATTCACTATGACTTTCACTAAATGTGGGATGAAATGTCAAAGTAATTACGTTCTTCCTGGAACTTCAAATTGCTATATGTCAATCAGAGATTAACTACTAAACACATTTTCAACAACCAAACACTTTTTCTAACAAGGGAACTATCAATAGGTTTCATTTAAAGTGAATTTGATTACATAGATTGTTGGGGATGATGTTGAGGATCTTGGCTTGAATTATAACTCACTTATGTTATTTTTATCCAAACTGTTATGTTATTTTTATCCATACAGCATTAACTTGAAGACTGATTTAATTGAAAATTATTCACTGATAAAAAATTATTGACACTGATGATAAAACTGATTAAAGTATTTTTGATAAAAATTGAGCATTAGTTATTTAAAAAATTAACAATAACATTTCAAATTAAAGGCATATTTCCCTTATTTTTTATAATTTAATGGTAAGATTGTCATTTCCTAGAATAATGTCTCCTTAACACCAATGGGAGTAATTGAATGGAAGATCCGAGTGATTGTTTACAGTGAAAGAAAATTATAAAAATGACGAATTTATCCATTGAAACATCAATCACTAATACCTAAAAATTTTATCTTAAATAAAAATTCATTTAATTATAAATCATTGTATTAAAATTACATAACAGTTGAAGTCAAATGAAGTAATGAGGAATATTAATTTTGATTTAAAGACCTAAGATGTTGGAATGAGGCAAGATGTCAATGCCAACTTCCATATATGTGAAAGGTGGCGGTAAAGGATGAATAAAACTAATACAGCAAGTCATTAATCAATATGAGCTCATTCCTCATCAACACCGGGAACCTTTGGTCAGGAGGAAAAAGGATAAAAATCTCTGACAATTACCGAGAAGTGATGGGTACGGAGAGGGACCAGTCTCGATGTCTCCTTGAGGAGGGGCCAGAGTGGCATTGTTGATCAGCACGCCATTCATTGTTGGCACACTGCTCTCTTCCTTGAACCCATTGTGCAACAGGGATGCAGGTAATGGTGCACCTCCGTGGTAATGATTGCGATGCTGCTGGTGATTGTGTGAGCGTTGGAGATGAGGGGGGATGCAGCCTCCCTCCACCCCTCCTCCTTGAGGTAGGCTCAGAAGGTTGGCAAGGTCCTGCCAACGCTGCTCCATACTCACTGCACGTACCAGTGGGGCACGGCCCTTCAAATAAAAGACAGAGGTAATTACTTTGAGGAAGGGCTACTCAAGTGGCAAAGGAGACTTTAATGACCGAGTCCCCACATACCCTGAGAAAAAAATGGAAGAAAAACAAATAGAATGGGAGACTAAGGAGAGTGATTCAAGGATGGAACTCAACCTTTATTTCTGAGAGCTTTAGCATGTATGTAAATGGATGATTGGCTGAAATGATTGCGAGCACTCACTGATGCATTGTTTGCTAACAATGGTAAATAATGAATGATCTGATTTTCTCTCCTTTTGGGTACAATGCCTTCACTTCCGATAACAACCATTTACTGTGAATAATCAATTAAGAATGTAAATACCTTTCATTCCAACCATATTCTATGCTCAATGAATTAAAATTTTATTGACCACTCCAAATATTTAGAATTTTGGGGAAAATTTAGCCAAAATTTGGAATATTTTATAAATTTAAAGGAAAAAATTCAGTTTTAGAAGGAAATACAACAAGAAATTTGGGTTGTTGTTAATACGTTTCAGTCTTTAAAATGAAATTGTCTTTCTAAAGGTAAAGGTAAAAATAAGAAAAGTCAGAAATCAGACACCAAATTAACACTGGTATGATGACCCTATTAATATTCAAATACAATTGTAAAGAACTATGAACATTTCCTCATGCAATTTCAATTTTCTTATTATTCAATCAATACTGAAACATTATATTTTAATTCTAAAAAAAGCATTGAGGTTTAACAGAAGGCATTGAGGTTTTATGATGACATCATTATAAAAATCACTAGGTAAAGCCCACAAATTAATTTTCAGTAGCACCATTACATTTTGGTAAGGCAAAAAATTATCTAAAAGTGTTATACTCACAAGCTTCAGAAATACTCTAATAGGAATGTTTTGCAGATTTTACCAGTATAAGTTTGATATGATCAAGCTCAACTTTGTGGAGCCGTGCCATACTTAGAAATAAAAGAACGATTTCATTTCCACAGAATATGGAAATTCTTTCATTTATAAGAATAATTTCTTGGTATTGTGAAAGGGCTCACTCTTTTCCAAAAGAAAATGTTCAAAACACAGAGTCTGCAAGCTTTAATTGTAAGCAACTTTTCTACGTCAATATTGCCAGTATTGTGCCCACCCACTAGATTTATCTTCCAAGGAGTGGAGAGAGCAATCAGGCCAAATATAATTTTGCAATAAGAGTTGAGGCTACCTCTTGATGATGGCCTGGAGGCTATGGCCTTGGGCCTTTCAGGGGAAAGTGAAAGAAATATGAGAGGATGGAGGGATCATAATCCCCCTTCTTCTAAAGGTGTAAACATAGATCTCAAAAACTGGATCAGAAATTAAGCCAACAACATGAGACAA
Organism: Ladona fulva; assembly: GCA_000376725.2. NCBI lineage: Eukaryota > Metazoa > Arthropoda > Insecta > Odonata > Libellulidae > Ladona > Ladona fulva. The sequence goes on along the minus strand of KZ308290.1, from coordinate 318,524 downwards.
CCTTCAGGATTTGGAAGAAAGAACTCTAAAAATAACTGGTCATTGACAATCCTCTAAAACTGTGAGACTGGTAACATTTAACACTGGTGACCATAGCAACACTTTCTATACAGAAAGTACAGCCAAGCACCATCAGTATTAACTTCTGTATTCAAAATCTCACATAATTTCTGAAGCTTTGATTACTATATCATTCATTACATTCATTTCAGAAGTTTAGAGCTTGAAATTTAGCCAGTTGTCATTTTCTGTACTTTAATATATAAATGTCTAATCTCGTATCTCCACAGTACTATCGAATATATACATCAAATTTCCGATAGAGATCCCCTGGTTTAAGAAGAAAATATGTAAACCTAACATTTGTTTCACGACCTTTATAATTGTCATCAAGTTTCCACAAAGATGATTTTTTTATAAATTCATATTTTGTTACTACTAGGTGGGTTATAATGTACATACCAAAAAAATGGAAAGTAATATCACAGAAAAATCTCGCCAACTTCTGGATTAACTTTTATTTGTCTTACAAAGTCTCATGATTAAACATTATGTATGCCAGTTAGTGGTACATGCAAATCTAAAAATTAAGTCTAAAATAAAATTTCCACATTTGTTTAAAGTTTAAGGATACAAAGTGACATCATAAATTACTGCATCAAAAATTCTTTCACTCTGTGAGTTGGAGAAATGATTAAGTTAAGTGTTCAGTTACCAAGACCAGGGGGCAACTTAATTGAGGTCAAGCCAAATTATGAGGTAGAGAACAATCCTTTTCATTTTTAAATTTTAAAAAACATTGATTGCTTCATTCTCTTTAGGATCTTTGCAGAGGAATCAAATAATCAGAGATACTTTTTGGATTTGAGCATAGTAACACCACATATTTTAACTGTTCAGTTTATGAGTAAAATGAGTGTAGTTCACAGAAGGTATCAGGTAATGGACTGTTACCATGATGTAATGCATTGGTAGCTTACATCAGAAAAGGATTCGAAACATAGATGAGAAATCTTTTGAGCTATAGATGAGAATAATTAGAATGTTGATTGTTTTCCAAAGCTTTTCGCGCAACCAATGCCACTCCTCAACCATTCTACAAGAATTTAAATTTAAGGCATAACCAGAACCATGATGATAATCAAAATTTAAATAATTAATCTCTGACTAAAAAGCGATCTACCTATATTTCCTTGCTGTTACCTATGACCCAGTAAGACTTATTGAAAAGAATTAGTCTGGTAACACTATCAAATACCCTTCTCTTAAGGTCTTTCACATGATCCTAACATAATTAAGGTGGTGATAATGCAGACTATAAGAATAGCTGGTTTACACAATAATCTGCTAAAGGAATGACAATATACAAAAGCAGTACATCCAAAGTAAAAGCAATTCACTATAAATATCAAGGTCCTACCCTAATTATATGATGTTAACAACTGTGGAAGGAATAGAATGTGGTTACGTAACTTTGAGATGAAATTATCCGCACTTCAAGCTTAAGAAAGGTAAAAACTTTTCACAAATAGTGAGCATTAAGCTATGCAAATTAACGGCGATTCTGTAAATTTCATGGATACGGAGAATGAATCTGGAACTGAATAACGTTATCAATTGCAGAATCTTATCAACAGTTTGGAGACATTGTGCAAATACACTCTACTTTTATTAATTCAACCCACAATTTCATAGTTACTTGAGATGGGATAGATGCTTTATTATTTTAAGCTATAAGTTACTCACTGCATGTAAGACCTTCTACATTATGAAATCACAATGAACTATTTCCTGTATTCATTCTTTATAAAAATCCTTCTTTCAGGAAACTTTCTACAGCTCACAGCAACTCATAGATACATGAACTATTAGTTAAGCACAATGAAAGTATCGGTATTTTGCCATCCTATAAAATAAACTTCAATAATAGACTCACAGAGAATTAAATACTTAATGTTTTGAAACATCACAAACAATCTCATATTTAAATAAACAACTCAGCTGAGAATTTAAGAGAGCAATTTTGTGGATCCGTAAGAGTATCATACGAATGCCGAATTTTCGTAGCTTACGTAACATATCATAAAACGTAACAATGATTAATAACGTTTCACCAGAATGCCGCACAATTCAATGCAGGCAACCAATTATTTACTTAATTCCCGCTCAAATCAACAAAGAATCGCCACTATTTTAGCTCAACAAAAGACCGACGAAAATGTACACACACATCAATCACTTGAACGACAACTAGTGTATCATTTTCCATCATTGTAACGCCACTTTCTATAAATGATCCGTAGCTCGTTATGGATTCAAGCCAAATAAGATCGCATTATTAAATATATATCCCGTTAGAACGCGAACAAAGAAAGCGAACAAAAAGCGACTTGATTGACCGTTCGACCCACAGCGGAATAGTACAGGATATGGACATTTACGACAAGAAATAGCAGATACTTCGCGGATAACCTTCTGGGAGACTGTACGCATTCAGGTCGGCGCTAATGTTGCATCAGAGGCGGCGTTCATTATAATCTATCTGGATAAAAGAAAAGAGATTTTAATTCCCGAATCCCATTACGAACCAAGGCTGTCTTTGAACGAAAGAAGAAAATTCATCTGCACATCCAATGCTCCGGGGGAAGTCTTTTTGCGCCGCGAAAAAAGTTCTATAAGATTGCTTACCCTTATATATAAATGTACTTTCATAAATCAGGCGTGGCAAGAAAATTCCAAATGTGGAGGGAGTATGTGAAAGGCTTTGCGGACCAAATGCTCATTTCGAATGACGTCGAGCTGTACATCGCTTAGGACATGGGGCGTAAGTTATCGAATGATATCATTCATTGAGCTCCGCCGAGTAGTGCTTGGAGAAGGCATTGCAATAACGTCGATTACATGCTACGAGGATGTCAAGAAAGTGATAAAAAAAAAGTCGTTGCAAGAGGACAAATTACGCTATAAGCCTAGAGCACAACTTCGAAATTATTTACAAGGAAAACATGTGACAGACGATCATTCACATGAAACGTCACTCTACGGAGGTTGATATATAAACAACGTCAAGAAAGGCTGGTCCGAAATCATACCTTTCCGGAAAATATCAACTTCGACCAAGTTGTTCCTGCTACATTTTTCGATGAATGGCATATTTTTCATTGACCTTTATGTACAAGATGGAGTCAAGTACATTTTTCATTTACTTCTGCCTCAGTCTTGTTACGAATATACATCTTGCTCTGATAATATGAAAGCCACTAAAGCTAAATAATGACCTTCGTCCAGGTCTATCCCTATGGAACGTCGTGAAAAGGGTAACTCATAGGGTCATTTTGCTTCATCTACAAGTTTCATTACTCAAGTTACATCTCAAGGTTTGTAACAATCTAGTTCAGTGAGGAAAGCAAGAGCAAAGTGCCTCACTCCTCCCTAGCCTAGTGCGCCTCATTCCCAGTCCCGGGCTCTTTGCTTGCTATTGGTGGGGGAGTTGATGTACAAACCGACTTTCTTTCTGAATACTTTACGTATAAACAATATCTAGTTATTGAGTACATTTCTAGAAAATTTCCATGAAACAGATTCCGATCTAGTTAAGGTTTTCCCAACTTTAACACGAAATTTCTTAAATCTTAAACCTGTGCTGATATCGCGAGGAAACTTTGCGCAAATCTTAAACCTTAAAATTTCGTAATGGATCACCGCGGATATGCAACAAAGAGCCATTTTTTTGGAGAATTAATAACGAATTCAGTTGCGCAATAATGGAACTTCGGCGCCGACAATGAACGAGGTGAAGCGTGGCGAATCCGGACACGTTGACGAATGACGATTGTTAGGACTGCGCAAAATGAGCGCCTCTCTCTCTACGAATACATGAATAAAAATGCAGGTAATTAAACATTCATCAGCATTGATGTGCTGTATAAATTGCAGAAATAGTGTCTACATTCTTGATTATCGTTCGTATATCTTTTGCCTACATTAGGATCATTCCATCAAGGAGAAATTATAATTAAGATTAAGCTCTGTTTCTCTCCACAGAAGACTTCGCCGAGCAAAAAACTGTAGAATTTAGATAATCTTCCTGGTTATCCACAAAACCTGTATTACTAACACCATTAGTTTCAACGCGAAAAGCGTGAGCCAAAAAAGCAGCAGAAGAAAGCCAGTGGGCAGATTTAACCATATGATGACGCTACTACGTTGATATCGGTGGAGTTTTTAATAAAGTTTATGCAGCTACCGAAAATCTAAAAACTCCTTCCAAAAGGAATATTTACTTGAGGATCTGTGGAGAGAATTTTATTTTACATCCACACAGCTCAAATTTCACAATGTTAATTTCAATTTACCAAAATGAATATCTTGAAAATTATTTGTCTCGTTTTTTAGTGCCGCTCGAGATAAATTGTTTATACATAATACATAAAAATTAAATCTTCACACCGAAACGATTCACATTCTTACCACCACTGAGGTTTAAGGTTCATTAAAAGATCATTCAATTAAGTGAAATAATACACTACTACTAATCACTAATTATATTACTAACGTAGGGCATACAGAAAGTATTTTTTTCCCCTCGCAAAAAGTTATTTATACCTCTTCCTGCCTTGTTTTCAAGACTTTTCATTGTTTGATATCCGCAACAATGGATGCGCGACAATGTCGCCCCGTTTTACTCAAGTGCGTAATCATCTAAGAGGGGTGGGGTAAAGCTTGATTTGTACTTTTTGGACGCTTCTCGCGCATTTCAAGGAACTTTCTGAAGAAAAATATAACAAAATTAACAATCTCACCCAACAGATCACACATAGGGGAGAAAAGGGTTCGAAATATCCATTAAACTAGAGCCCACAATACTTTTTAAGGTCCACATTAGACAGGCAGAATGGATAAGGGTGCAGTCAGTTCATCTACATCGTTTTTAATGTTATGCTGCAAGGTATGCAATCCGATTCCGATTAGATTACATTTAAGTAAAACTATCCGTTATTTATTGTGCATCCAATTAGCATTTATCTCTCGACGACTCAAACTATATGAGATTTAAAGCCCTCATGACGTTACAACTTTTAAATTTTTTTCACTTTCCTAAAAGAAAGAGGTCGAAACAACAGAAAACGTTTAATCCCTTTCTCTTGAGAGGTGAGTTTTCAAGTGATTGTTCGGGCGGTCAGCGAGAAAAATGTTTCTCCATAGACATTCACCTCAAAATGGATAATATTTATAAAGAAAGATGATAGTTTACCAGATTTTTGCAGATCAATCTCTGCTGTTTAAAAAACTATTATCGGCCCACAAAACTGCCCAAGAATTACCGTTGCTGTAAAAGGAGTATGATTTAGCGTCCAGCCACCCAAATACACATCTGCTTCCATGATATACGAGTCAATCTGCAGATTCAAATTCCGAAAAAGGGCCCATTTCGACTTGAAATCATACTAACATCAAAATAGATTAACTCCGCCATAGTATTATAATGCGTTTTCGTGTTTAAAAATAAAATCAAGCATTAAAAAAGTTGCCATTTGAGGAATTAATAAAATATTTCGCACATAGGAACTAAGTCATGATCTAGAGAATTAAAATGAAGGGAATAGGTAAAATAATTATACAAAGAAATTATAAGATAAGAGAGACGGGATCGCCATAGATAGTTGCAATCTAAAATTTCGCATAATTTAAATGCAAAAGTCAACCACCATCAAAACTTGGAAAGTAAGTTTGCTAACGAACGCAACTTGAAGTTTATAACAGAAGTATTTCCCACGATAGTCGTAACTAGCGGTTTCTTACTGGATCTCAATCAGTTGAGCGCCTAAGTCAACAATTTTGCAGGAGCCATTCTTTCTTTGAAGAAAAAAGGCATTTGCTTAACTGTATTGCCTCACAAGTGGAATGTGACAAATACATTAGGGTGGTTTGGAGGACGCAGCATCTGCTCGATTCTAGCAGAAACTCTCCATATGGACCTCAACATTCAACATGGATGATTTGGGAATAAGTAGGATGCAAATCGGACGAGATAAACACATAAGCCCGGTTACTTCGAGTTTGTACAAACCAATGCCCTGATGCTTCCCAACCGGAGCGCCGAGTAACAACCAAGACAACTAGGTAAATTTAATTCAGTTTTCCACCTTCTCGCGGCAATTCATCGTTCAAGAGATGCCTACGCGAAAATATTGCAAGTTTTCTTAATTCTTCAATTGCTCATCAATTTGGGCAGTAACAAACGTAAATTAACTCACTTAATCAAATAAAGTAGTTACATAACTAAAAAAAGGTATTGTAACTCTGTTTGTCGCAAAATTTAAGTCAATTCGTTAGTGTAGTTTCCGTGGAAGACATAAGGCTGAATTTAGGACACTGCTTCCCAGCCTTTAGGATTCAACGGCACACATACGCATTTATTCAAACATCGCGGCACACTAACCAATATGTTATCTCGTTTGGTCTTCAGCACCGAAATGGAAAAATAAGACAACGCCAGGAAAAGAATAAGATTTTTAGCACTTAACCACGAGCTCTTACTCAACAACGAAATGTTTCGCAAAGTACATTTTTCTGCTAAAATTTAACAGTTTGCAATACAGAATTTTTCAGCAAAATACGTAATACAAATTGCGAAAATATGTTATCCTCGCTTATTTCGCGGCACACTTAGATCTTATTCGGCGGTGTGCCGCAGAACCCCGGTTGGGAAGCACAGGCCCAATGGATAAGATGTACAGTTACGCCACAGCGAACCCACTCCCGGAAATTGTCCAAATCGATAAACAATCGCTCACCAAAAAGACGTTAAACCTCTTTTCGGGTGACAGATGGCGCGCTCAACAATGCCCCGGAACGACAGATGGACTCCGCGGCCGCCATTTGACGAAAACAAAAAAGAGGAGCCATCTTCGCGACCCGAGGGAAACGCGGAAATCTCTCCCGGGGGACAAACCGAAGACATCTTCACCGCGGATCCACAGAATCCTCTCGGAGGAATTCCCGAGCGGCGCTTCGAGGGACGACACTTCCAGACACCTGGTACTCAGAAAACAATTTAAAACGGAGCCCGTGGTCCATTAAGGGACGAATTAAATGCGACCCTCCAAAGAAATAAATGTTCTCTCCCGAGGCTCGGGAGATGAGTAGGAGGCAGTTAAGGAGGTTTCCTTCATCTTTTTTTCCAAAGGGACACGCATTCGCATGGAGGCAACAATTAGAGGCGACGGTGCGCGCCTTTAGGGGAGGCCAGAGGAATGTTTTCGGTAACCGATCGGCGGAGGAAATGTTATATAGATTAGTGTGGGGCTGAGATGAGGGGAGCGGTCGAATTAAATGCTGCGCACCTCCGGACGGTCGTCGATTCGAGTCCCACGGTCATACGCTAATTACTGCCGCCACTCGGGTGAGGATGGAAGCTCCCGGTACCACGAACTGTTATTACTATTACAAAAACGGATTACCACTAGGCCCTCACGCCCCGGTAGCAATCAATAACAAGAGATATCAGAGACATATGCATGTACGGAATCAGGTATAATTTCGATGAGGAATTTTTAGGAATTTCCTTCCGTAATCGGAGACTGATCAATCACCTGAATGCTAATTACTCATTTCATGATAATATAACATCTTAATTTATTTAGCTATCATCATAATCCATGCATTGAAAGTGCTCTTATCTGCTAAAATTCTATTTAGTCTAAAGTATCTAATCTCCTCAATTCTAGCCTGGATTTCATACATTTATTTTCTCCATGGTCTTCCGATTTTTTCCACCAGTTTTCCTTCTAATAAAACTCCAATGAATTTGCTACGTTTTAATAGAAACAGTGTTACCATATTATTGGTCATGTTACCGTGAATATGGAATACTTTTCATTTGTCTTTTGGTACAGGAGGAAAATTTAAATTTAATTTACTTTTGTTTCAGTCTTGTTCTTGGCTGTGCTAATATAAAAGCTACTAAGGTATCAGTGATACTGAATAATGACATTTCTTAAGGTCTCTAATCTTTGAATGTTACGAAGTGTTACTCGTAGAGTCATTGTGCTTCACTTATGTGGACTTGTTCCGCTTACAGTATTCTGGCTCACTGAGGAAAGTAATGACAAACTACCTCACTCCTCAGTTTGCCTTCTCACCTCAGCCCCCTCTCCAAAGCATTTCGTAGCTGATGGTGTAGGGAATGAGGTTCAAACCAGCTCACGGACTGAAGATTGTGCAGACAAACCATATTCTTACGGCAAGAAACAGAGACTTAAGAATCTGAAGAGGATAAAAGCTGTGTTTAACCAGGACGTTAAAACTAAGTCTGAGTTGATTCCACATGTTTTTCTCGAAGTGTGCGTAGCATAACAAAATTGCAAAAATTTACTTTTGAACGATTTATTGAAATCTCTGTATCTTGCATTCTTTTCTTCCTGGGAGTTTTTCCTTCAAACTGGAATGACAAGGAAATGACAATGACCATACGTTAATAAAAGGCAGTCCCGGTCAAAACGGACTTTAGCTGCTCTAAAATACAAAAAAACTTTCTTCATACTAAAATCAAGCCTTTTTGTGAATAATTATCACTATGCACTTATTTCAGCGGAACCAAAACAGAAATCTGAAGACTTATTACGGGCATAAGAAGCACCAAATAAACCTACCACAAGAAAATACGTTAATTAGGCTCTGGATAATAAAATCAACCAGGTTCTACCAAGAATAAATGTAAAATAAACTATTAAAGTCATACCCCTGTTTGTCGTAAAAGGAGGTCCTTTATTCGAATTTTCTAATGGGAATGGTGTACACCTCATTTTCTTCCTCGAATACCAAATATGATGTAATTATATATTCATTTGCATATGAATAGATAATGATGCCATAAATAATTCAATACCCAAAATAAAGTGACGAGGATAAAGATTAATGCGCGTAAAAGGACCATCATGTAACCCTCTACTATAAAAAAACGTCAAGTAGGTTGGACACTGAGGATGGAAGCTGCATCCGAAAATTATAGAAGATGCAAAAAGGAACAGGTTTCGTTAGAAACCTGCGGTGATATAACCGAAAATTTTACTGAAACATTTCACGATGAAAGCTGGGATCCATAGCAAGAATTAGGATTGGAAGCTTAGTTTAGGTTGGATTAAGTTTTATAAAGTACTTTCACAGAAGAGTTGACAGGAATTATTCAACAAGTTTGATAGACTGGCAGAGTCGGAAAGTTTCCGGCGGAAACCATAACCAAATTAAAGAAATGAACGGCGAAATTGATCATCTTAAAATACCGATTTTGGCACGAAAGAAACTGGATAGTAACACAGAATAAACAGATTGATTACTTTGTGGATGCACGTCCAAACACAGACGGCTTTTCAGTGTATGAATATAGATGTTAGATTAAAATCCTGGAGGAGAAATCCAAAGAAAAGTCCTAATACAGACTAATATAAAGAATCTGTGGAGATGGTTTGTACAGTTAAAGCAAACGCTGATTTGTCTAAACAAGAATATTTCGTGTGGTTGGAACAATACGAACGTGACACCACACCAGCAACATTTAAGAACTGGATGGCAGGTTGTCATTGATGACTGGATTCCTGCATTTAATGAAACATTTCCTCACTTGATATTATTTTCCACCAACCACCATTTAAACAAAATTGGTTATTAAACCCTTCCAACTAATAATTTAAATCCAATCTCTACGTGTTTAGAACTATTTCATTCTTCCCTTCCCAGGTATACAGCACTCAAAGATAGAATAGGCTCATCTTCTTCAATACGTACAAGAGAGATCTTAAAAAGAGCAGAGGTTTACCCAAACTCGGCTGAGGGATTACTGATTCAAAAGGTGGATCAACCGTCAGAGGTTTGCAACCAACGATTTACCTGCCATCATACGAGCAAATCCTAATTTGAATACGATAAAAAAACTCATATTATGGAATGCACACTACTACTATTTTTGACGGCACTAAGGTAGACTTGATACAAATACGAATTTAACAAATTGTGGTGTTGAAAAATTGCTCGAGGAAACTGGCAGCTGTTCCAAAATCGAACGCCAAGAGACAAAAAATCCTTGTATTAACGAAAAAACGGTAAATTACTGTGAGGAGAAATGAGAATGTTTGCCAAACCAAACTTAAGATACACGTTCGATAATGTGGAAAATAAAACCAACATTACGTATCTCCACATAGGACCGAATTTCTTTCTGTGTTAGGAGATTTAATTTTCAAATAAATAAAAATCGAAACTATCGAACAATGAGTTAATATAATAGGGTATATGAAAAACGATTAACTATATCATTAACTGAAAATCATACATTGATTTATTGGAAGGCATACAGTAAGACCCCAATTATTGTAATATAGAATTTTTATTTCAAGCGTGAGAATGACCGTTTACTGTTTCCACATTAGTGTTCATGGCTTTGATAACATGAATGCTACTGAGGTAGACTACTAGTGATTGTGAAGTTATATTAAAAGAAAATTGTATTCCTTTAGGAAACTCCTCATTGAATGCCATGAAAAGTGTTCTCACATCGTTATCGAGCTTTACTGAAATGGGCCAACACCTTTGATAGTATACTTAGGGGTAATATTATTATTTATTTTAAGGCGAACGCGCTATCAACATGGCTATCCAAGAACCCAGCATACACGCTCAGAGAGGAAAGTAAGGGCAAACAACCTCATTACCTCTGTAAAGCTTTAGGAAGTATCCAACTAGGCATCGGGCTGGAAGCTTATATATAAACGGAGAATAAATCGAACCCGAATATATCTGAGCAGATGACTTATTCCACAGTTTTATCATAGATACATCAACCCTCTGGACAAACCGATGAATTAAGCCCTGAAGGAATGATTGAATAAGACTAATCAACTTCACGGACACGTAAAATATTGATCAGCTTCGGATTAAGAATCTGACACAAGGATACCCGAGATATCTTCAAATATTTGGCAACCAAAAATTTTATACAGATTAGATAAGATTAAAAGCCAACATTCTAGAGTGTGCAAGGGATTAAAATCCAGCGTCGTTACCGCCGGAGTTTTAACAACGTTTCCAAACACGGTAATCTCTTTTTATATTAACTTTTTACGCGTCGTAACCGGAGGCGCAAGGTTGAAAGCCATTGGTTCGGAGTTTTTTTCTTCTGAAAATCACTAATGTGATTCGACGAGACGCTGCTGTGAACAATCAGCCCCGAGCTATACGGACAACCAGAGTAACATCAAAATTACTGTTAAGTAATCGATTATTTTTTTTCGGGCGAGCAAACCTTAACATAATGATATCCGAAGAAAAATATCCGAGGACCAAAACTATAATAAAGGAACCGAGGTGTTATTAGTGGCGCTCACTGACAGTTAAGGAACGCGCATTGTTGATGATGAGGGGAATAAATTCGAGTAACAATGGCCAAAGGTCCCATTTAACTGTTTGTGACGCAATAGTAAGTGATAATCTACCAATTCCACAAAGGTTGGAGGATGACGAAATGTATACTTCTGTGCCGTTTGTTTTCACAGCAAATTTTTATCAATGCTCACATCAGTAGCTGAAAGACTCGTTAAGAGTTTGAGAGGACATCGGTTCGATTCTCGCCAAGAACATGATTCTCTCTGATGGAGTGATAAGAAATAAACAATTAAATTTACTCAATTGCGGCAATGCAAGAGAAATCCTTGACGAAATCATAGAATAGTTAACTGTTTTAAAAGTGCTTCGACAGCTAAGGTTATTTCGTTTTTGAGCCCTCACCGGGAATCAAACCCGGAACCGCTTTCACCGGCGTCGAGTGATAAAGTTATTCGAAAAATCACAACGTTATCAAAGTGCGCATAATCTAGAATCTGTTTGCGGGTATGTTCATCTAAAACTGGAGAATATTAAAAAAAACTCAAAATATGTTCACCTTATGCACATCGAATTATTTCATCTTCCGAATCCTAAAGAGTCCGATGCCAAACCATTTAAAAAGACGCCCATATGAAATGCACGTAAAATTTTGTTTTCATGCACGATAAAATACCCCGAAATTCCGTCAAAACTAGGCGCTTTCGAATCTTGACGACCAATGCCGGGTTAGTGACGTCGAGATAGTTTATTTTCATAACTTCTCAGGATATTGCATATGATGGGACCGTCGGGAGTAAAAGGTGATAACAGGTCTACTAATTGTAAGAATACAAAAAAAAAACAAAAATATTCAGCTCCTGAAATACCCAAAATTGTCTCTTTCGATTTTCAAGCGACTTAATTCACTTTCACAGAGACTAAAAATGTTTAAATCTCATTCGCAAAACGTTATAGCGAAACTTTATGACTTTATGTCACAAATAAGCTCAGACATTCGATCGGACTTTGGAAAATCCAGCCGCTATGACAACCAGCTCATAAGCTAAATAACACTTGAGGAAAAAAGAGATGCAAAGACTGAGAGGGTGACATCTGCAGTGAAGTGAGGTTTAAAAATACAGGATGAGGAATCTCTTGAAAGCAGTTTGACGGTAGAAGTCGGAAAGGATTCGTCAGACAAAAATCTTGGTCACCTTCCCGATTACATTTACTTCCATGGAGAAAAGGTACTCAGTCCATATTTAGCAAATTCATTGAGACCTATAGCAATCTTGACGTATGGGCAAATCTAGGCGCTGCCCAGGTGATAGTGGGCTCACTGTATGACTCGTTTCGACCGGGACTGTCCCGGGATGCAGGTTGTGTCCCGGTAAATTTTCCACCTTACTCTAATATAAAGCCAGGATAAAGTTAAATTGGGAAGTTTAGCTATACAAAAGAAAAAGGATTCTAACAATTAAACTAAATGATTTCGTGGCTCAACTTAGACACGAACGATAGCTAAAAAAACTCGTAAACTTGGCTAAAACAGTGACTTCAACAAGTCCTGACTTTTTCCCGATTTCACTCTCTTTAGGATTTGATATTTCGACGTTTCTCAGCTTCTTATCTTCTCAGCTATCGAATCAAGTGGAAGGAATGGCAGTTAAAGTATTAGCACCACTCCAACTTGGCCAAACCCGTTCGATTAGCCTTTCAGAATCTGCGTCGCGTATGTGATCTCTCAAATATAATGAAAAATGTTCAATGTTCTTATTCATTCTCAATATTTTATTCCTAAACGGAAGAGGAGAATAACAGGTGTGAAAAACAGTGACACGACTGGGACTCGAACCCAGGTCTCCCACTTTCTGGGTAAATAATCTGGGGCAGGCCCTGGGTTCGAGTCCCAGTCATATCGCTATTTTTCACATTTGTTATTCCTGGGGATTTCGCCGTACGGCTTTTCAGTGCTAAGTTAATCCGTTACCAACATCCTTGGAAGAGTGGACTTGAAGTTCTCGATTTCGCCCATAATAAATGCGTCATTTACTCATTCCTTTACGTCCAGTTTTCACATCCATAGAAAAATACAATTCAGATTAAAGATTCTGCGCATTTATCTCTGATTTATTTCCCATTATTTCCTAATAACACACTTCTTTAGCCACAGCTCCTAAACCCGTACTTTAATAGCTGAGCGTAAATGTACGGGCAGAACTTGCCCTGCTGAGTTTCTCTCCTTAGTTTCCCTCGATGTCGTTAACACGCTCGCGAACAGTACGCTGGCAGAAAAAAATGAGATTTTCGAGAAAAATCGACTCTTTCTATAAAGAGTACAACACCTCCTTTACACAATTACGCTGTTGGACTGGACTGAGAAGGAAAAGCGCCATACGCTAGCCTATCATCAACTGACAATTCGCAGGAAACGATTACCACCGTAATTGACGATTCCCAATCGTTAACTCAATCAATCGCCGCGCGGTAAAACACCGTCACTATCGCCAACCGTAATCAAGATCGCGTTTACGAACCCCCGCGAGAAAACAACAATTAGCCTCCCGGAAACTGCGCAGTGGCATTTGACCGCGAGGACGAAAACGGAATTTCTTAAGGAGAAACAAAAGAACGGCGACAGAGGGCGCGAACGATAATTTAATCCCTTTCATCTCACGCAAATCACGTTTCGTGGCCGCGGAATTCCGCTACCCGACGGCGGGCATTACGAGCCGTTTCCGCCGGAGCAAATAAAAACATAGAATAAAAAATGGGCGTGCCGCGATCGTAAATTTCTTCCAGACATACGTTTCCACTCGCGAAGTTGAGAAACGCTCTCTCCGGGTGCTGTCGGCGCTACGGCACCTCACGGGAGAGCGGGGCACCCATCGCCGTCGCCGACCGAAACTCACCTATGACAGCGGCGCGAGGTTCGAACATGAATCCTTGGCTTGGAAGTCAACTCCACGACGGGAATCGCTCCGGGTCCTTCTGGGTGCGCGGAGGATCCAACACCGAAGGAAAGCGCGAGTGGGAGCTGTTCTTTAGGAAGTACTGGGCCGACCACAACCGACCTCCGGCACCAACCAACTCGGACAATCCATCTTCCTTCCCCGGAGGGAGACGCACCACAATCTTCGCGAATCGTAAACTCTGAAGACTTCGAAAATGGGCAGCGGCGTACAAAAACGCCCACGCCGCCAAACATCCGAAATGGACCACACAGGAAGATCACCATAAAACGACACCGCGGGACAACAATGCGGGCTCCCGTGGGAGGCCAGCGTAGCCCGGAAGGTAAAGACTCTCCACCGCAGGAACAAAATAAAGCCACTAACTCACCGCCTCCGAAATGGAGGGCAACGACGGACGGGGGGTCTCATCGCACCCCGCGGGCCACGAAGCACCACACTCAGTCAAAAAGACTCCACTGTAACAACCCTCACATCCACACACCAGAAGGGGTAAACTCGGCAGCGATACGAGAGATACACCGGTTTTCGAAAGAAAACAGGACCTAGGATGCGTCCTTGTGGTACGATTCACGCGTCGGTACTGAAGGAAAGGAGAGAGAGCACCTTCCGCCTACCCCTTTCCCCCACCTCGAGCCGCCCTCTCCTCCAAGTCGCCCACGCGCCTCCCCCAAATGACACCGGAGGCAGAGAACAGAGGTTTGCCGAAGGGGAGGATGGTAGAGATGATGAGGAAATAAAAACGGTCGTGGATGGAGGAGAGGCAGTTCTCCGGGGTCAGAATATATGTATATACGTATATAAATGTGGGGAGAGAGAGAGTCGCGGAGAAAAGCATATGCGGGCGATAATGAGTTATTGCCTTTGCCGTAACTGAATGACGTCTTGCATCAACAAATGGAGGGCTTCAATCTACTCGTAAAACGCGCGATCCCGCGGACGGGAGTCGCTCACAATTCTCCTCAGCTACCGCCTTTTATGTCAACCTTTCTTGCGCGCGGATTGTTTGCGAAGCGGGTTCATTGTTAACAACAATTAAACCACTCACGTGGCGGTTGGATCGTCTTAAGTTTTCGCCGAATGGGCTCAGTGTTAAATATAATCAAACAATGCACACGGCACTTAGATCGAAAAACTTTTTGGCTTCATTATTAAACAACAATTGAATAGGACTCTCACGCTCAAAAGAAGTAAGAATAGACTCTCGGATGGCCAAGTGGGTGGCGCGTTCGACTTCGGTGAAAGCGGTTCCAGGTTCGATTCCCGGTGAGGGCCTAGGTGCGAAATGACCTTAGTTGTCGAAGCACTTTTAACAATACCTCTACAATCCTAGAATTAAAAACTTCGTCAAACCGCTCGATTTCGTTACATCGGAATTTTTACATTGAAAATAATGTTATTAAAATCATGATAATCATTTCTAACCATAAATTTACATTGTATAAACCTCACCATTATGATAGGAGAAATAAAAAAATAATAACTTTTTCGTTTCATGGTATAAAAATATATGAATGCTGCCAAAGAAACAAAAAATTAAAATATTAAACAAATAACCATTTGGACTTGGAGTAAAGATTTAGAATTTTAATGTATTTTTGTATGAACTGAAATATTGAAGTACTGATTAAAAAATGTAACTATTCCAGGATTACCCTTTACCTGCATTTATGCATAGTGAACTTTATTTCGTGTACATGGTTGTATTTGTGTTTTTATAAGGTTTAACGATGTAAATCTGATCCACAGACTCCAACATATTGGGTAAACGTCATATTGTGAACCCAATTACACAATGATTGCCTGTAATTTGCCCCAAGTCATATATAATCGATTTAAAATGGTTGTATGTTTTAAAAATATTTGTGGATTTCTCCACATTAATTCAATGATACAAGTATCTGCCAGTCGCAAAGGAACAGAATATCGGAAAGGTATCGCAACACGGGTCAAGAATCGCTATATGAAGCTTAATTTCCTAACGGAAATACATCGGAATATGATTTAATCGTATTGCTAACCCTTCATAAAGTCTATCTTATTTATAGTATGGCTATGTAGTTAAAATATAACATGACAATAATGAGTAATGGATACTTTACTTTATATAGTATGCTTTTACTGATAAAGATATGTAATGTATTGTACCTTTGACGTAAATTTGTAATTGCTAAGTAATGTGGAATGGTTATAAAACGTATAATGTTGTAAATGTAATTAAATGTACTGTAGATGTGCAATTATCGTTCATAGTATAATTGCTACTACCTATGACTAATACCTGTCCTATACAACCTTATGTATGTCGTTGGATAAATAAATTTATTATTAATATTATTAAATTGGTGCGGATAATATAACCATGTAATGTGGTTCTTTACGTATTATGTTGATGTGAGCGGTGGTGGCATGTGTAATTGTGTTATAATGTGGCTAAGGATCTTACGTCTGACTATACATTGATTTACTGCGGGAAACATTTTTCGACACTTATCGTTATACGTCAATAAACAGCCAGTTACTACGCAACTATAACTAATTCATTTCAAAGAACCGAGACGCTTTTCATTAGACCTTGAGGCCGAAATTTCTCAACGGTATATTTGTCTTCAGACAGCGGCGGAGGAACTTGTGTCGCACCTTCCTTTTTCCGCGGGCTAATTCGAGATTAAACGCACCGTCGCGCGCGTAAATATTCGCGCCATTATTGAAAGGGCGCGGGAAGAAGAGCGCGGCTGATTTCTCCCGTAAAAAGGCAGCTGCCTACAGCCGCTCATCACCGCTACACGTATGTTACCGTTGCGCATCGACGCAGAGTATTCTTCTTCCGAAGACAGAAGGCATTAAAGGGGTTAAAAGGAAGGGAATAATGGAGGAGACAAATTAACGGGTGCAAATGGCGGAGATTTAAAAGGCTCGTGCAAATGGCGGTGCTTGAGTATTCGAAAGAAATATGGACCATGAAATTAGCGCGCGTGATTGAAAACGGGCTGCAGTTGATTGGAAGGCGATAGCGGTGACCTCTGGGGAGCGATTTTAAGCGGCGCAAGGTCCATTAATCAATGCAAACAATTGCACTCGCCCCAAAAAGGTTTCTGTTCTCGTTACGAGATTTGGCGACCAAGGAGATTTGATTTGGACTTAGATGCAAGGCCTACGAATTCATTACTTACTAATGAGAAAGAACGACCGTACCTGACCTTGTCACGATGCTATATTTAACTATTAAATTCATCCTCGTGATTAAGTTTGAATTTGTCTGACAAGCAAGAGTATTTAGGGAAAAATGCTCGCAAGTGTACCTCCTAAGAATCGCTCTAACGGATTCTGCGGCTATATAGGTATGTACATGAATCCTCTTATATAAAAATCATAACCATACTAAGAAATTTACTTGATACTAGCAACCATGGACTACAGTGAGAAGATATATTTGTGATGTATTTGTGCTGCAGTCCCATTTTCCAACATTGCCTTCTGTAAGATCTCTATCACATAACGCTGAAAGAAACCGCCGATTTCATGTATTTATAGATATCAAGCATAAGTTTTTGGATGACCTTTCAAAACACAAAAGGGTGCAAAGAAAATTATAATATAGATTGCGCCAATTAATTTATTACGCAGAATAACCTTGGTATGCGACAGGGATAGCAAATATTTTACTGTTATGCTATGATTGACATATGCAATTATCACCTCCTGTTAGCTATTAATAGATACGTTACTATTATTTGCGATGCAGTCACTTGTACCTACGGTGTTAATTATGAGACATGCAAAATATACAAAAAAGGAAATCTAGGTATGGAATCGACATTTAATAAGAAACAGAGTTAGAATGTTTATAAAAGAGAATAGAAAAAATAGAATTCTATTTAGATCCTGTAAAATTAGAATTCTATTTAGATCCTGTAAAATTTGGGAGTTATTGCCTATTTTGTTTCACTCTTCGTCAAAACCTACATCATTATACAGATAAAGATTCAGATTTAGTTTTAAAAAATTATTAAAATAACCCATCATAACAAAAAAAAACATGAAAAATTTACGAATAAACTAAAATTCAGAGATACAGTTCGACCTTGAGCTAAACATCGACGATTTAAAACAACGAATTTTGCACCGTCGCATTCTTCAACGTCAAATCGGTCATATTCGATACAAATCATCGAATCGATCGATTACGACACCCATTCGAATACTCAAAGAAAAATGGCGCTACATCATCCCCGGGGGAAAATAAGTCATCAATTGATACAGATACCTCCTCGGGAACGCTAAACTCGAAGAAAAAATCACCACCATTCCGTCGCGAGGAAAAGGCATCCCGGACCCAATCGTCTTAAGAAAAACACGAGGAAAAAGCAAATTCCCGTCGGTCACACTCAGGAGAGCCCTGAACAATAGACAATCGAAAAATTGCGGAGGTGGACGTCAAGAGAGAAAGGTGAGGGACGAATGACGGAAAAGTCTTCGAGGGGGACAAATAAAGGAGAGGAGGACTTCTCGGGAGATATCTTCGACGTGGGCGTACGTCGAGGGGAAATCAAAGAGGAATAAACGCAGCTGGACGGTGTTAACGAAGGAGGTGGCACCGCTCATACACCAAAGGGGAGGGCGTACCGGGAATACTCCTCGAGCACTCCAGAAAGGGGAAATACGCGACGATTAGGGCGGCGCTTCTCATGGGAAAAGTGCGCAAGCGGGGATTTCCCCACCCCCGGATAAGGGGAAGGGTTAAATGTTGGAAGAAGCAAGGACGTCGAGGAAAGGGATCCCAAACCGTCTCAAAGCGACGCTGGAGCTATTAATCGCCTCTCAAGAGAGAACTGGCTACCGTAGGATTACCCAAATGGCCCGGTGCACAAAAAAAAACATACCTGGGCTTTCTTTCACGCAGACCGCTGAAGGTCTTCAAAAGATCCGAGAGTTCTTTCCCTTTCTAAAGGAATTAAGATCTCTTATTGTGCGGTTGCGGGAGAAATTTAATTTCATTATGATGATACGCGGGTGATGATTTCTTTATCTTATTTCTACAGGAGACCTACTCTGGCATCGAATCGGGGATCCAAAGGTTAGAGGATTAAGTGATTGTTGCGAGCTTCCATCATAGAATGACGTCAAAGCTTATTTTGACTACACGAAAAATTCGTCGCATAATTCATCATATGAAAATGTGAAAGTCGTACAAAAGAGGCCTTTAAAAATCTGTTCCATAGAATTTTTTTATGGTCAAAAAGTCACCTCTACCGTCATGACTATATTATTACTCTTAGGGTAATGACTCCCTTTACTAGTGACTATCGATGATAATTAGTAATAAAGATTAGTTTGGTTGACAAATACTCTTCTTGACGTCAGCTTTTATCGGAGAAATTGGACTCCCACCGGTAGCGAACCCGGAACCGTCTCCACCATAGGAAGGAACCCTTATACCATCGCAACTAAACTCAATCGTAACAATTAATCCCCAGGACAGGTTTCAAGACGAACAGTTAACTTGTAGTTCATAGATATCGACTAAATACATAGGTACATAACATACAGGGGAAAAACTAAAGCACTTCGTGGCAATGAAAAAAACAACGCTAATTAGCAGAACTTATAGGCAGATCAACTAATAATTCAAGCTTTTGATTACTCACGAAGTAAATGCAATCGCATATTACTGTTGGTAAACTTGATAAAGAAATATACTAGAATGGGAAGGGGATATTAACATCAATAAAAGGCGATTTCATATTTTTCCCCATTTGATAATGGTGTCCCAACAATGACGACTTGATCGAAAGCTGTCAACAATGAAATTCATATCGACAACAATACAGCTGACATAAGGTCATTAAACATTGTTTCACTATCAATAATGTCATGCTAACGAGAATAATTGAAGCTAACGCTGTCAGCACAAGTATTAATCTAACTGTATCGCTCAGAAGATGATGAATTTGAAAGTGAAAACGTACATACTTTCCAAGGTTTTCTCGCCGATCATTTGCAGACACCTCGCAGAGTGGCCAAAATTTAAATCGCCAAGCTTTTAGAACCGCGGTCTCCCACTTTCTGAACAGGAATTTCTGAGGTGTTTGATATCCCGTTGATAAACTCAGACCATTTAAGATGGAGATGAGGTCATCAATGAATTACGATGTTCGAATTTTAAGAACCAGTTTTCCTTTATGAGCCATTGCTTGCCTAATGAAACCGAAGGCACATTATAACCGCAGATCAGCTTTCATCTGGAGCACGTCTTACTTATACTGATTCATATTAAAACTCCAGCCATCCAAAATAAGGAAAGGGCAAAATATAAAAAACCGAGAAAAAAACGTCCTTTCAGGTGAAATCTTCACAACTCAATCAGTTAACGTCCTAATTTTATAAAATAAATTCACTCCAAATGACATTTGAGATTGTCATTGCCAACATTTCAATGTGTCAGTGCATAATTCCGATGGAGTGAAGGATATAGCGGTATTCCAATACGACTAAATTTACTAAACGATTTTCATTGAAACATCCACGGAAAGTGGATTCACTAGGCTAAAATACCTTCTATTTTCCTAACCCCTTATCTGTTTGCTCTATTTAAATACAAATACAAACATAGCTCTGCAATTTCAAAATTTTTG
The DNA here is from genome assembly GCA_000376725.2 of Ladona fulva. Lineage (NCBI taxonomy): Eukaryota > Metazoa > Arthropoda > Insecta > Odonata > Libellulidae > Ladona > Ladona fulva. The sequence continues at coordinate 297,559 of KZ308290.1, read as the reverse complement.
CCCAACTCAGTTATCCGAAAAAGGTACGATATGGAACTTCCGTAATTCTGCTTATGTTATATTTGCGATCACGAAGATCTATTTTCGTACTTCATAGTTTACCAATCGTCGGGAAACGATGCCGAAGACGAATTAAAACTTAGGAATGGTGATGGCATTGTTTAATTATTATTCTCGATATGACGAAATTAGCAAATAAGTACAGCCAAATTGACTAGATTCCACAAATAGAAGAACTTCACAACGCGCATGTATTACCACTACATGCACAGGGATATTCAAAACATCCTTTAATAACTTTGATACTCAGCCCTCTATCGTAGCCTCTAGCCCTAATTGCATCGGATAAAAAAGCTGGGATTAGGTGATTAGTGAATCAAGTGTAATCTTATTTTTGTACCATAGAGACATACTTGGTGTTTACATCTAAACGAACGAGCTCCTGGATCGATTTCCTAATAGTTGCATGCATAAAGTTAAATATTTTAGCTGATAAAATAATACAGTAGACAGGAAACTTGTGAAATACCAGCCGCGGTCAAACAGTTCTCTTTGTTGTGGTCGAGCAAGGGATGCCTTTTCCCCTTCCCATATGAGGGAAAACGTGACTGATTAATTAATTATAGTGGGAGGACAATTTAATGATAGAACGTTCCATTTTCACAAATTCCACATATCCTCACAATTAGGAAATGTTCAACACACACATCTTTCAAAGGATTGGGTTAATCTGACACTTTGCTCTCTCTGAGAAGACCAATTAATTACAGCGCATTCCAGTTTCCCGCCTGATCCGAAATTCCCGCGCAGAATCAAATGCCCCATTTCAACACTGGCGTGAAACAAAGACCCCGCTCCCATTCGACGCTCTCCCATCGTTAAGTACCTCGAAAACCCTTCAAACTGCCCAGAAAGGATCTGAGAGAAATTGAATCATAATCGCTGCTTTCGCATGACCGGCGAAAGCATTGCTACGCTCTCTCTGGAGCAGGAGGGGAAAAAATCTTCTGGGCGGTATCTGCCGCTAATCGTCTTGAGGAAACAGAGTGGGAGGTTGTGCCGGAGGCGTTGAAGAGTTGAGGGTGGGAGGGAAACGCAAAGATGAGGTGGGTGAAACTCGGCTTGAGGCTATAACCTCGTACAAAAGAACTCTTCCTTGTACATGAGGCTGACATCACGAGGCCAAGGAGGGGAGGTGAGAGGGTTGGAGGCTCCAGGGGGGGTTAACATCAGGGTTACCACATACGCGGATTTTGTCTAGGAGTCTCCGGGATTTCATAAGCCTCAGGATTAGGGGTATCCCTATCCAGGGATAGTCGGTATTAAATGATTCAATAACTAGACTCAAAAAAGAGACTATGAGGAAATTACACCCCTTTCGAACCAACCGTAATACTACAGTATTAAATACATTTATTCAATTTTTAAATATAACCTATACGAAAATTAGTTAAGGCTCTACTACTGACTGTCATTTACTATGTAACCTCAAGCATAATTGGGCACTAACTCAAAATTAACTTTCTTTACACACTGAAAAGCGAAATGATTAATTAATTTAATACATGAGAATGGTTTTGCCGCCAACATTCTCTAAGATCTCAATGCGAATAAAGAATGATAATTATAGGTTAACAGTTCTTCGAAAATATAACTACTGACTATAGTAACTTTCTGTCAACACTGCTTTCATTTGATCAGCCTTCCTGCTAAAGTTTCGCATGACATAAAAAAGACCTATCTAATATAAAGAAAACATAATTTAACTACTTTTATGGGATGGAACAAATTTTTTTACATTTTTTACGCAAGAATTTTTCAATACATCATCAAAATGTTATAACATTTCATCGGGATGCAATTTAGTGTTTGGAAAAGTTCAAGGAAAATGAGTAATCTAATTAAAGAAATTCCGCTGATATTCACCACATTCAAAATGTAAATATATCTGGGAAAATGAATAAAGTACTATACATTTTCCAATATAATTGATTTCGTAACGGGTTGACATTTTTAGGATATCAGAAGTTAAGAGTGCATGTATACCAGGATCGTAGCCTTAAGAACAAAATAAATGAAAATTACAATAAAGCAATCATAATATTAATAAATAATCATTATGTTTAACTATGGAGAAGTTCCTATATCAAATATGGTTGATAAAGACAGAAATCAGTTCATAGTTTACGATTTTGAGTGTTTGTGTATATATATGTATGAAACTGAATAAATAAACCCCAGTTCCTGTAATTTGACGTGCTTTGGGTTGCTACGGAGTACAGCAAGCGATTTCTTTCCACCTGCCAAGTTTTCCGGGTCAGATTAGAAATTCCTTAGCGGAACTCTTGGTGGCATCTCCAGCATCAGATGGCATATGGAGTGAGGAAATGAAAGAAACGGAGAAAGGGAAGCAATCTTCCGGATGGATCCCACTTTGATTGATAAAGGGTCTCTTTCATAAAAGGTGAAGCTGGCCCTCGATAGATGTCCTCTTTGCGCCAATCTCGGAGTCCCATTTGACCAGAATTCGAGGGGAGAAAGGCAAGGCGGAGAAGTTGAGCAATGTCGCCTTTTGATTTGAAAGGACTTCTCTCCACATGAGTGCAGGAAAAGGTGCGAAGAGGCCAACTATTCTCAAGGAAACTCTCTCGCCCTCTACGCAAAATACAATCTCCGAGGCACGTAGGTGTTTCTTTTGTTGGTCTCTGAAGAGGAGGAGGTCCTTCGGTTCTTATTTGCTCAACGGGCTCGAGAGGTTCCTCTACCCGCGTGCATTTTTTTTTGTTTTGCTTTCCCGTTGTCCCATATCGGGCCCGTTTCGGGAATGTTTTTCCGCCGCCGAAAAGAACGACCTTAACATAGATTTAATGGAAATCATTAAGCGATGAGAATACCTAGCGGAGGGCCGCGGTGGATGATTAACTTGCATCACGATTCGGTCGGCGGAGGAAAAGAAGAAGGGAACTATCTTTTTTATGTATCGAAACCATAAGTCCGCCGCGCGGGAAAATATATTAGCTGGCGGGAAAATGACGTTGCTAGGAAACTGATCTATCGGGAACGGAACCTCGAAAACGTCTTAATCTAAAAGTAGAGGGATTTAGGATTTACTTGGCACGTGAGGACGTTGGCTTGAAGACGTCTATACTTTAATCGATAGATGAGGAACCGGTGAGTTAATTTTGTGAAGTTTTACGGGAAGGAGGCAAATTTTTTAACCAAACTTTCGCTTCATTACCGACCAAACTATGAAACGGAATCAGGCAAATGAATTGATAGGAATTCGAGCCAATTTCGATATTCATTTGTCCATAAAATTTTACCAGTAATATCGATCATCAACGGAAATCATTTTACTATTTATATCTTCTATATATAACGTCGATTTAAAATATTTGGCAAATTGGTCGAGCAATTTCCGAGCAAATTTTTCATTTTTTTTACAGTATCCTTTCTGGATTCCATCAACCTCGGATGCCGTATAACACTCCTTTTTCAAAAAACCTTTCACGCCCCACAAGTGCGAAAAAACAGGAAGATACGAAAGCTGGAAAGCACTTTCCTCCCACAGTCTTAAATGTATGCAAACAAAATTCCGTCGGAAGCGAGTATTTTACGATCGCAACATTCACGCGACCTTTTTGAGTCACAAGAATTTTGGACGTTTTCGAAATTTTTCTCTTTTTAGACTTCCGAAAACCTCGTCTTATAATTTCCATTGTCAGCGTAAATTTACGCATTTTGAAACTAACGCATTGAACAGTAAACCGTATTCAATACTCAGTAATGCGGAATTTCCAGGTAAGATTACGGTCAGAAAATTAACCTGCCTGTTCTATGCACGTCTTACCTTTGGTTGAAAACAGGTGAATGCATGAGAAATTATAAATTTTATTGTTCATAAACATGATTCTATTGTGAAATTGAGTTCCGGGATAGCCAAGTGGGCGAAGCGTTCGACTTCGGTGAAAGAGGAAGCGGGTTCGATTCCCGGTGGGGACCTACCTGCAAAATATTCTTAGCTGTCGAAGCACTTTTAACAATATTATTTCAACTACTTCATATTGTCTTATTTTTACATTAATTATAATTATTATGTATATAATATTAATAATACTGGCCGTGGTGGTCGAGTAGTTGTCGTAGTAGCACTCTTAGGTTCCGGGTTCGAGTCTAGTTCTAGTTGTATTTTTATGGCTAGGGAATGTTTGCCTGCGTTCGTAAATAATTATTAAAATGGATGTAATTGGTGTCCTCCAATACTGATATAATAATCATATTAAATATTATTATGTGTGTTGATGTATTGTAGTACATAGTTGTAATGAAGTTTGTGGATGCATCAACAGCATAGGTTATTTGCATAAAAAAACAGAAATTGTGATTCATTAGCAGAATAAAGTTAACAAAGGCTTGGTTTCATTTTGACATGAATTAGTTATAGCAAGTTATGTTAAATAATTGCTGCAATTAGGGCTTCTATTAAGATACATAAATGTGGTCTGTAAGTTCAGGCTATTTCATAAACTTGATAATCTTCTCTATAGAGCTTCCGTCATTACTTAAAAATGCCTCTGTGTTGAATCGTACACAGAAGCGCATACCTCTTGAATTGATACAGTATCTTTTAAAAATAGGGTACGTTTTAAACATCGATACGTGATAGATACGGTTAACTGGATTAACACATCTAGGATTAATCAAAAACTTTTCGCGATCAACTATCAGCCACTTGACACACATTCGCATAACACCACTACTTTTTTAACTTTACAATTTACCGCCAAACGTTAGAATTAGGTCATACCATTTCCATGAGTCGCAAGGACCAACTTAATCGCTTCCATTTCCTTGTTCAAAGGAAAATGAATTCCCATACAAGAAGCTGAACAAAGAAAAACGGTTCGACGACGGTGCACAGCGTACATTACTCTCTGTCAGAAATCTGCGTACCGTTAGCCTTGCAGCTTAAATGCACGTCTGATTCGATCAAGATCTTTTATATCTGCACTAATTACCTTGACCGCTAGCCGCGGAGGTGCTCACATTATGGCCAGAGGGCCAACTTACCCAAATGATTACTGTTAAGATCTGCCGAAAAATCTTTTAATTACTCACGGGGATGAACCTCGGTTGTTAATGTACCTAAGGGAGGCAGAACTCCTCCAACAACACCCCGCTACGAAACAAAGCCACTATAAAAATATAACACATATGGTACGGCGAAATACGAAATGTGATTCTCATCTCGCCTCATTCTTTACCAGGGCTGTTGTTATTGGTCCCTAACGGTGGAAGGGTTGAGGTTCCAGCCAACCTTTAGTCTGATGACTTTATTGACATGTTATTCAAACTGAGATATACAAACAAGAATGTACGGAAGTACATTTGTAATGCTCAATATTACTGCTCTGATATTAACAACTTTCGCTAACTTACTACCATTAATAGTTAAATAAAGGTGAAAATAGCAGTAGTAGTACTGTTAAAAGAGCTTTGACAGCTAAGGATATTTCGCACATATAGGCTCCCACCAAGAATCAAGCCCGGGACGGCTTTCATCAAAGTCCAACGCGTTGACCTAGCGCCGGACTGAAAAATTAAATTAAAAATCCATCAAAAGTCTATAAGTTCGAACTTCGACACCTCGAAAACCTTTACATATGTCGAAAAAAGTCTGTTCCTTCGAGAAAGCCTCGATTAGTCGAAGAATTTACCATAGATAACCGACCTTCTCAGCTTAGCCGACTTAGCTGACCTTTCCTCGAGTCATGAAAGCCACTTTAAGCCGAAGTATAGGCGGCCCGACCTCTATACCTCGAATTATTTGACGTACACAACCGCAGAGTCCGTTACAATATGCTTCATGTAGCCCGGTATCTAAAAGTGGGTGGGTTATTTGCAGTTTCATTTTTTATACTGCAAGCCTTTCTTTTGTTTCAACGTTAGAATAGCGTTTATATGATGATGTTTCCGTACATATTTTGTTTCAATGACCAAAGTTTAATAAATTAAAAGTACACCACGACTACTAGCGACTTTTTTCGCTCCTTTTTTTAAATGTTTAGACACAGGATTTGATGTTTCAATAGTCTTTTTATGAACATCGACTACATTACGACAAACCTGCGGATACACCATTAGAAAACCTCGATAAGTCGAGTTTTCGTGTAGGAACCTCGATAAGTCGAAACCTCGTTAATTCGATATCTCGAAAACGCGAAGTTTTTTGGCCGTCTCAGGAGATTCGAGTTATCGAGGTTCGACTGACTGCGTCATTCAGAGAATACGTAGAACCATATTGAAAAAAATAAACACTTCCTTTTGTAACTTATAAGTGAAAACTAATGAAAGTTAAAGATAATCCTAAATATTGCATTCCATTATTTGTCAATCGTCCTTCATATGCCTTAGTCTCACTCTTTTTAGCAAAATAAGGGCATACAAAGGCAGAATTATACACCGGATACCACCCACCGGCTTTTCTATATCGAAAGAAATTAACCTATGAAATAGGCGGAAATGGGGCTTTTTGCGGGATTTTAAAGTAGAGCATGAGGACAAGTCGTGTTAGGCAGGATTCGAAGGAGGAAAAAGAACGTTGAGAAGGAATCGCCCATAATTAATCGAGCAGATAACGAAGGAGAGGGAAAATTCCATGAATCTCCCGAGATTAGCATGTGGATCGGTTTTCTTTCCAATGCGGCTCGAGAGCGAAAATAAACATTCACGCAGAATATTAATTACGACGACAATGAGACAGAATCGCGAATTTATAGTGCGTTGTCAACTTTCCGCATTCATTTTCCTCCCAGCTGAGATTTCATTATGAGGCGCCGTTAAAACGTATGGGATCGCTCCAAAGGGAAAATACAGCACCGAGCGGTGGAATATTAAATAAGCGAGGCGATTTACTGGTCGCCATTTATTGTTCCGGGAAACCAGAATTGGAATTAGCTGCCATTAAGGTACGATGAGATATACGATCAGCGATTAAGAAAAGTGCACCAACACAGATTTCATGCCCTATTCGTTGCGACACTTGGAGAAGGAATGAATAGCATGCGGAAAATTCACGATCAACTCAGCTATACCAGAGTTGTTATCAACTTTTTGAAAAATTGAGTCATAATATCTAAAAGAACTTCTTTCTTTTATTGCATATGCTCATTATGTGAATTTTCCGTTACACGATATACAGTATTATGATAAATTCAACGATCTTCTATCGAATGATATTGACAAAGCTGATCACTAGTAATGAACTCATTAATTTCCCTCATTTTATATTCGCATTTAGTACTTTTGTGGCTATCTTGATACTGATCTGCCTTGAACCGGAATATTTGTATTATGTAATATTCTTTTTCTGATTATTTTTCATGAAAATTTATTTTTGGTTGTAACGTCTATGAAACAATGTATCTGAACCATTTTGTTTGCTTTTCTGATGTGATTTAACCTGCCTTTTCCTTAAAACTTAGTCAACTATCGGTAGGTTTCGCAGGTTTTCCACACTCTTCACCTTGTGGGTGTTTTCCTGGGGTGTTGTATTTTTTCCTAAGCGCAAACGTAGGTTTTTAAACCCACAGAGTAGTTTTCTTCAAGCTATCTCTTTTAAATTTCATATCACTAGAGGTTAAATGTAAGAAGAGACTCGAATCTCACCGCAGTAAAGTCGCATTATTATTATTATAAACACTGTTCCACAAAAGTTTGCCCGACAGTGTTTTTGCATATGATATATTGGTATCTTTCTGGTTCATTCTTCAAGGTAAGTAAAGTACATCCACATACGTATGCAAGTCGGGACCGAGGTGGATATTTTTCCTATGAGTTGGAGATGAGTATCCGCATACACGAAAGTATGATTGCAGCCAAAATGGCAGTCTATGGCTAGCGTGCTTCACAGACGATGAACCACATTTTCTGCGTTTATTTCGACTAAAAAAATTAAGAAGTTTTTATAAGATTATCTGAAAATTGTACAATATTGACCATTTTTTACATCTCATTACGAAAAGAAAGTTGAAATACGAGAAAATTTTAAGAAATCACGAGTGATCTACATATAACGTCAATGAAGTTACGCAGTAAATATGAACTTCAAATGCTGCAGCTCGATTCACCTGCAAAGACGAAATTTTCATAACCGCTACTACACTATCATCAAATTCTACGCGATGACAATGTGTGAAACTAGTAAGTAGGTCATTTGGCGAATGCAGTACCTTCCGTTAACCAAACGATGGATAGCTCGGTTACCGTGGAGATGATATAAACAGAATCATTCTCTGAAGAATTCATATAAAAAACTTTCTTATTTTGAAGTACATTTTTTGTTACAAATTTTTACAAATGTAGATGTAAAATCTAAATGTAGTTTCTCTAAAAAAGAGTAGAATCTTTTATTAAAAACTTAAGGATATATGGAAGTTTTATTGATTGACCCTTTATTGGCGAGGTTAGGTCCATGTGGAAATCTCTTCAGCCTCGCGCTTTAGATATACATTACAATACCACATACTATCTACTTTGTGGGTGATTTCCTGCTGTGGATATTTTTCCCTAATATATTAGGATTCCCCCACTAAGATACTTTGGTTTCCCTTACTTAATTCCCTAAGATAATTTGGTTTTCATCATCAATAATCCTTCTCAAGTTTTCCTGTCTTTTCTATATACAGATTTATTTGTTTTAATTACGAATGCAAATTAGAAGGAAGAAGAGACTTTTTAGCCTCAATCTCGCCTTCAAAATACCTTATATACAAATATGCCTCAGTAGGACATGCAATGACTATTAAATTCAAAACGAACAGTTACTATTTCAAATAATAAGGAAAATGGTTCCCTAGAAGATACACATTCCAGAATGCATGCAATCTACTGTAAATCTGGAGCACCAAGACATTAATGAAGCAAAAATCCCACAAACCCAACTCAACTGTGTAAAATCCAAGATTTCCGCAACACTCAACAACACAATAAAAAAAAAGAAGCTGGACTTTAAAAAGCCGGATTAAACAGAAAAAATAATTTAAATTGATAGCGGAAGGTTAAACGTCCCTTCCCAATTTTTACGCTTTACCTTAGAAAGCTTCCTTCGAATTTTCAAGGATCCCATCCGCTAGACGCCTCAACAATAACGGGCGCTCGAGGGAAAACAAAAAACAAAAGAGAAACAATTAGCGCTTAATTACGCCCGGAGGAGAAGGGGGCAATGCTTAATGAGTTAACGAGTCAGACGAGGCGCAATTCGAGACCTTATTTCCTCGAACCCGGTCCGAAAGTCTGTAATTCCGTCAGAAGGAAGAGAAAAATGAGAAATAAGCGAAGGACGCCGAGCGCATGCGCGAAGACAGCACTTCACAACATTCTGCTTTCCGCGGCACACTTAAACGTAGGATCGCTAAACTACGCATGTGTTGGGTCCAGTCTGGAATTTTAATTGGAAAATGGAAGTGAAGAATCTATCATCTACAGCGTCCTATATTTATACGATACGGTTCCACCGAAAGCGGTGTTTCTCAACCTTCATGTCCTAAAAGTCCCACTTTCTTTGTCTTCAAGACAACAAAGTCCCATCAATGTGAAAAGAGTTCGTTATACTGATAAACGCAATTTAATATTTTGCGATTTTTTTTCGATGAAAGAAATATCGGAAGATTTGTTTGCATTTAAGCAAAATTTCACAAACAATTTAAGCAAAACGACCAACTTAAAACTGCATCAACCTACTCATGTTCCACCATACAGGCTCCTAGGTCAAACTGGTTGGGAAACACTGATCTCGAGCCATCTGTGAATACCTTTTGCAATTTTATTTGTTTTTATTCGCTCAGTGTTTGAGTTTCATTTGTTTACACTTCACTTTTTTCCTTTATTGATGAGTATACTTTTTGTTTAATCCCAGTATTGTTGATTATACGTTATAAAGGGCTACTGCCATGATTTACTATAGTTAAAAAAAATAATAAGTTATGATAATAGTGAAGTACCCCTGAGGGACAAAATATCTCGCCAGATAAAGCGTAAGATTCGTGCAAAATTTGTTCGTTTCACTAGGAAACTGTGTGGATCACTAACACCAAACATCCGGCACACTTGTGCCCCGCGGGTTGCTTTATCTTTTTAATGAATGGAATACTTTTGTCTATCTCAGGATAGAAAATATGCGGAGTTTATATACTTTGGTGTTAGTCTTGTTCATGGACATAATGGCATAAAAGCTATTGAGCTATGTATCATGCATTCCTCTCCGCCGTTTGTTGTTGAATTCTATGAAAAGTGTTATTCATGGGGTCATATGGCGCGCATACGTCGACTTCCGTTGATATTCCGGCTTATGCGGAAAGCAAGGAAAGACTACCTCCCTACTCATCTTCAACAGTGTGCCTCATCCCCTCTTTCGAGCTTTTGGTAGCTAATTGTAGTGGGAATGAGGTTAAAACCGACCTTCGGGATGAGTACTTTACAGACAATTACACTCGGGCATTACGTGGCGCTTAAAGACTTCACCGGTGCTTCAAGACTTTACCGGTGCACCGCGGCACACCCATCGGGAAGTACTGTGCAAAAATATGGGTTTTGAGAAAGGCAAGGTAAAACTACCTCACTCCCCATCCTATTTAGTATGCCTCATCCCCTCTTAGTACGCCTCATCCCCCCTCCGAGCTTTCGGTATCTCATGGTAGAGGGAATGCGGTTCAAACAGGCATCCGCGCTGGATATTTTACAAACAGTTGCGCTCAATTATTACGTGGAACTGAAAGCGCTCACCGGTGAACCGCGGCACACCGACTGGGAAGCACGGACGTGAGGAAGGGAAGAGGAGAGAAACGTGCGGTTGGAAGAGAAAGGTGATGGATTGGAAGGAGGGGACGGAGAGAGAGAGAAAGAGGAAGTGAGAGAGAGGTCGCAATCAAGACATCATCAATTACACCCTGACAGCATGCTTGGAGGTGAGAGGTGCCTTGAGTATGGGCGAGGGAGGGGGGAAAGCATTAGCGTGGATCTTGCGTCATTACGACTAGAGAGGGATGGGGGAGGAGATTAAGAAGAAGAAGGTGTATTCCCTTAAAAAGACTCAATCAATACACCACGTGTCCAGGGCCACCGCGATTACTGTTGCGGCGACGTGGCCCTGTTCTGTTCCGCCAGTATCCAGGCCAGCGACGCTTTCTTAAAGGAAAGCACCCCGTGGACAAAACCTTAAGGCCACGGAGGAAGCACAATGGTAGAGGATGGAAAGACCGCCGTTTCGTTTTTTTTCATGTATGAGCGAGTGCCCACTCTCACCCGCTACAAACGAGGCCTCCCTCTACGAACAATATTAATCTGGTTAAATGGGGAGGGAAGAACGGAATGGAGATAACCCGTTAGGAAGGCCTTGCACGAAACGGACCCACAACAATTGTGCTACCGAGTGATTTTTCCCCCTCCGCGGATTAACCGGCACAAATGACCTTTTTTGTTAAGACATTGCGCGCCTCTCCCTCCACTTGGAAATGGTATCTCCGCGTTTCACGGGCACATGTAGAGGATCCGGACCTTTGACCGACACCCAGCTGACCGACTGCCCATCAGGATGACAACTCCTCAATGGCATTAACTTTAAATGTTACTCATCACCATGGAAACGAAATGTGCGACTTTTATTGCACTCCTCCGTTTGACCGACACTCCATTAGGTCACCTCATCTACATTTTCCATTACGTGAATTTCTCAACGATAAATAATTACGTTTAAAAAATTACAATTACAAAATTACAACACTCTCCCGAACGGAATGTATAATTTTTCTTGTAATATAGCTCAATTGGCTAGAGCAGTCACCCGGAAAGTGGAAGGTCCGGGTTCGAGCTGGTCCTGACACACCTTTTTTTAACTCCGTTTTTCCTTCGGAAACTTCTAAAATTTCGTCACATCTATTTCAAACTTATTCACAAACCGATTTTCAATATTAATCACAACGTGACTTTTATTCCTAATTTATTTTCAATTTTAATATATAGATATAAAGATATCAGAAATCCCCACCAAGAGATCAATTTTTAAGCAAGCATTTGCTTGATTGGATAGGAGAGTAGTAATAATTCGTAAAAAAGCAGTGTAGAGCACAGCTGAAAAGTGAAAGAAACATTAAAGAAGTAACAGAATGAAACATCTCCTATCTTAGCTCAATTACATCTCAGGTTATCCATTAACTTCCCTAAAGATACCCCACATTGACGCTTCGTTGATATTCTTAATTTTCGAAACTGCTTGCTCAAACGGAAGAAAAAGAAGGTTGGAACACGGCTGTTAATGAATTAGAGGTTTAAAAACACTCCGTAAGCCGTATTTGCGGAACTCGCGCTAAGAGACAAAGGGGAAGCTCTTCCTTCCTTTGTGGAGACCCCATGAAGATGGAGGCTTCGCCTCTGAAATGATCATTGGGACTACCCAGAAATCGGTAATCCGGAGTATTCCCGTTTCTCTCTTAGAACAAGTTCCGCTTGCCGAAATACGACTTACGGAGTGTTTTTCAACCTCTACAGAAAAAGCGGAGTTGTCGACTCAATAAGAAGTTAGCGAAACATTATCGGGAAAGTGTTGGTCAATGCCTCATGTACAGATCTCGACATTATCTGCAGATTGGTCTCAATGCCTTCAGCGTAACCGACGAGGAACTGAATAAATTGAGCGGATCATCAAGGAAGCCAACATATCCTGTACGCCTTGAGGTCATCCTCAAAAGAGCCTTAATTGCGATGAACGCTCTTCGCGAACAATAAAAATTGGCGCAATTCAAAATTGCTAAAGCAAGCCGGAATGTATTATATTATCTGCGGAATGAATCAAGCAAATCATTAAGGAAATAATAGCATGGGAGAGCACCACGATGCAGGGTTGTGCATCACGGGGTGCTGGCACATATACTAACGCGACCGACTTCGATACTGCTCTTTTGACGAAGATATCGATGTACATACTATAGACCTCGATACAAAAAAAACACGATCCGACGGGACGAAAGATTTATCGAATCATTTTGCTTGTTCTCCCGTACATACATTTTGATCCACTGAATTAATTAGATTAGATTTAGACAATAGCAACAAAGTAAAATGTCGAGTCAAGAATAATAATAATTTTTTAATAGAAACAGGATGATAATCCCAATTACATTTCATTACAATCATTGTTAATATTGACAAGCGCATACAAAAATTCCCTAATGGGAAAATTCCGACTATTCGGGAATCGAATGTGGGACTTTAGGATTGGAACTCTACCACTCCGCCACCTCGGCCAGTATTAACAATAGTAATAACTTAATTATTCAAACAGTTAAGTAGAAGTTGGAAGACCGGGAGCAATCGACTGTTTATGCGTCAGCAATCGATAGATCGATCGCTCGCCAGGTCGACTACAGAGAATCTAAAAATACACTTGTCGGATTACAACCCAAATTTAGGATAAGCTCAACCCCAAGTAGGTTGATATAGCAAGCGAATGTAGTTTGAAATTACTACAGAAGTAATGGTAGTACTGTTAAAAGTGCTTCGACTGCTGAGGTCATTTCGCACACGTGGGCTACCACAGGGAATCGAACCCGGTACCATTTTCATAAAAAACCGAACTCCAACGCAAAACTACTGCATTACGCCATTATTATTATTGTTCATAATTATGAACTCTAGTTCGACAACGGCATAATTTGACGCAAAGCCAAAAAAATGTAAAATAAATAACCCAAAATGCTATTAATTCTTCGAAATCATCTTTTATATTTGAATAAATAATAAATCTTCCTCATCTTGGGAATATTTGAGACGTTCTCCTCGATTAAACCAAATGCAGCGATGGTGCTGACACTGCAAAATCTGCGATTGGGATTGATTGCCGAAGAAGAAAAATTGGTCATCACCATTTACAACGGTATCACATCAGAGATAAGGAGCTGCTGAGGTTCATATAAATGCCTATTCGTAAACCATCTGGCATTATGGGAGATCGGACCGCGTTAAGCGTTACTGGATGAAAGAAAAGACGTCGATCAAACATCAGGGTGACCTGCTGCCCCAATACGCGCTATCTATGAAGACTAGCCGAAGGCTGGACAGAGTAAACTATTGATAAGAATTGAATCGAACTATCTGACGACTGCAGAAAGCACATGAGGTTTCAGCATATCTGATATGGAAGGTATGAGCTTTTTATTTAAGTTTGTTTTCTTCAAAAGTTTCCTAAAGAAGGACCGAGATATGTAATAGTTGTATAATGTCCAAAAGTTCTAATATATACTGCCAACAAAAGTAAATTAGAGTCAATCGATACAGCATTTAATATCGCTAAACCAAGGGTGTCAAAGTCATCATTACTGCGAGCCATTGGCTACCAATTTAAATTCACGCAAGTCGCACGGTATGTAACTATGACAACATTTATATTAATTCTCAATTTTCGCAGATTTTTCGTGTATTTATTTAACACAATATCCAACTTATAGAAATATTTAAATGCGAGATCAATTTGTTTAGTTCCGTAATGGGGAAACTATAGTTAAGATAAAGACAATTACATATGGTTTTAATCTGCACACACATATTGTTCTACATACTGTCCTTTCCCCCCACTTTCACACCCTCAACCCATTGTTGTAAACGATTGTTAAACAATCGGAACATTGTTGACAGAGAAAATATACCAACCAATAAGAATGCAACGATAATCGAATCGAACATTAAGGATAACCAAATAAATCGTACTTTTCGATAACTCTAAGACACACATCTCATACATTATCGGAGTCGATTATCTCTATACATTTTCCTCCATTTCCTTTTTACGTATACTACCGCGCTTTCTATTTAATTTCAAATCGAAAGATCCCTTCGAGAGGACCATGTGTTTGACGTGAATGCTGAGGGGGGGTGAGGAAGCTTTCCTCTCGTTGGAGAGAAAGAAAGAAAACGAAAAAAACCGTTTCTAGGTCCGTGATATAATGACTCGGGCAAAAAAACCGAAACAACAAATCAGAAGCGGAGAGAGGGACTTTGAAAAAACAAACTAACCTTTCCAACGGAAGTATTTCGAAAGGATTCGTAGGGATTTGCTTAATCGCTCAAAAGCGTAGTGCCTGGTAATGAAAACGACACATTTTTTCAATGAAACACGGAGGATACCTAAGCCAGAGAACAGAACAACGCATAGAATAGATCAATATTTGAAGAGGTATTTCAATGAGAATAATCTGGAGTAGACCAATACATCGAAAAGGCGTGAATCACCTAGAAACTATTGATAAACAACATAACTTTTTATTTATTTATACAAATATTATTAGTAACTGTTATTATTAACACCATGTAATATGAGTTTAGGTGGAAGAGAGGCCATTTTGGCCTAACCTCGCCGTAATATATAATAATAATAAATCTTGCCGCTGTAAGACTTACGCTGACAACCTTAACCTCTTCCGTATCAACTTTTAAGGCAAGAGGTAATACTTAAATACTCTTTTTGCATAACATGTAGCATACAATTGTAGTATATCAGGCTTACCTGTATTAAACTACTAACAAAGTACTACAGAATATTAATTTGGTATTTACACCCCCTGGCACACGCCGAAAGGAGGCTTTAGGGTATCATGTAGATGTAGATAGCATCTTTGTAATATCTATCTCATAAATAATACCTATTGTATAAAAATAGATTTGCAAATTTATCGCTCCAACCTGCCAAGCCCAATCATTTACCCCATTACATAAATCTTTGCAGATAGTTCCTAAGTCAAAAGTTCACATTACTTCCCGACCACAATACTTGTGATACATGGCAAATCAACGAAAAATTCGATTTTGCTATTGAGTTACTCTGCATTTGAGTCCAGCAGTTCGTTGGGATAAAATTTTCCGACTTTCTATGTGCGATGTATCGAGACATCAACTCTGGCCAACTTCCTGCAATTGCAAGCTACCAAAAATACCGTCGCACTTTCTTATGGCTTTACTAGTAAGGAAATATTCTTAGCTTTTAAAATTAGAGCATGAGTCTAGGCGCGATGAACTCTATCCCGTATTTATCCACTATTGCCTAATATAAATTTTATATAATATAAATGAATATTATTAAAAATAATAATATGAATACAAATTTTTGAAATTCCAATTCAAGTGAAACTGATCCACTGGAAATCGCTTACAAGTACTTGATAATTACTAGGTTCGACTAACATAAAAGATAAATAAAGAAGGAACTTTTAAGTCAAATTCTGGGTTTCGACCTATAAATGAGGATATACAGTATGTGTCCTATTTTCATACACACGAATGAACTAAAATATACACAGTAAAACAGATTCGCATAGTTGGAGATTTCTTTCCCTCCTTAAAATACTATTCTGGAATTATATTCTGTAGCACTTAATTCGCGATTTCGTCAAAGATATTCATCATTCATATTACAGCTCACATAAGCGTGACATATAAGCAAGTTGTTACTTACAATACCATTTCTTTCAGAGTTATTATTCAATGAGAAGATAATTTAAAAGTTGATTCTTAATTTCAAATCCTCCACTTGGTATCTCCGTCATTAAAAAAATTCAAGCTACAACCAGAACTCATGTTTAACTTTAAAAACTCAAGCACTGATTGCCTTATACGCTCCAACTTCCTATTCCTTTATCTCAATTACCTACTATTGAGTACTTTTTACGTGTTTAAGGCGGTTAAGAGAGATGTTGTCATTTGGTCCGCAGTTTTCTTTATTAATGAGATTCACATTAAGGATTATGACGCATCTGACAATTTCATTCTCATGCAAAAAAATTAATGCGAAATAATTGCTGAGTGAACTCAATCAATTCAAGCTTTTACTGGCGATATTCCACGTGAAATGTTAAATATTTATTTTTCTTAAAATAAAAACAAAGAACACGAGATAAACTTCCACAAGTTGAGTTTAACTTTTGGAAGTGTATCTGTTTTACTTATTTTTTATTTGAATAAAATACACATAAGTGCTTACCTATTCAATTGTTAGGTGGTCATATCTCATGCCTGGTAAAACATAAATGAAACCATCTTGATTCAGCAACTCTCTTACAATAACTAGGTTATTATTCCACTTATAATAACCACGTTAGAACCCCTTTCTCACAATAACCACGTATGTGGTTTAAGGTTTAAGATTTGAAAAAAACTAAACTATTAAATGTCTTGATTCGTAAGTCAAAACCTTCCGATGGCTTAATTACTCATTTATCGATATCGATAATTACACATATCGATGTAATAAGTTAGTTGTTGCATTGAAAGGTATTTTAAAATTTGTCGTCAGATAAACAAAATGGAGGAAACGCCAAAGAGCTTTCATTTACCACGAAATGCTCAGTTCAGAAAGGATGTAATTCAACGATCAAATGCAAGGTTATCAACTAAGAATATATCATAACAGTAAAGACACTAATTTGACCACATTAAAAGTATAAACAACGTGCAGTCCGCAAAACCAATATGGCGGCGAAACTTGTTTACCACGCACATTTAGTCGCCATGGAAACGGTTTCCGTCGCCCACAGTAAACAAACTCAATATGTATAGCGTTTAATCGGGAATTGAAACGTTTTAGAACGCAATATTGACTCGTTTCGACATAAATTTTCAACGTATTCCGAGAGGAAGGACGTCCGACTACAAAGGAGAAAAACGCGGGATTAATTTTTCGAAGATGGAAAACCAAGTAATAGGATGACGGAAATAATCCGGCGACCTTTCTCATCTAGAGAGAGAGAGAGAGAGAGAGAGAGAGAGCGATGAGAAAAAATGCAGAAAAACACGTCCATCATCAGTTGGAGCATGCGTCAGTGGCACCAACTTTATCCAAAGTAACTCCGAGGCAATTACTCGCGCATAAGACCGCGGAGATACGAGGTGGAATTACCCCAAGAATATGTGTCGCAACGGAATCATTAATCATTTCGCGATATTTCATTTATTCGAATAAAAGATAGGCTATTACTACCAACATGCAAATCGAACGTGGGCAAATGCCGATGCTTCACCTGACGCAAGAGAGCTCTCCCTAGGAGTAGAAACTTTCATCACGGCGTTTTTTTTTTCATTGGTGAGGGAGAAAAAGATCTGACGGTCGAAGTTTCCCGCTTCGACAACTGATGGACGCCCCATCGTTTCTCAGTTCCGCTCAGCAATTAAACGCGATCCTTACGGTTGAGATATACGGCGCCTGACCCTCGCAGGTCTTCCGGATTCGCCCTGCAGAAAGTGTTGTCGTAGGACCAGTGCCGCACCCACGGCGGTTGACATGTTCGCGCATTAATCAAAATAGCATTCCGTTTAGTCGGTGAAAGATTTAACATCCACACTACATACTTCATGTCATATCTGAGATGATACAAAAGAGAATTCATGAGGATTAGGGAAAGGTGAATAACTTAGCACGGAAGAGCCGTGCGGCTGAAACTCAAGGAATAACAAGTGTGAAAAATAGCGACATGACAGGGACTCGAACCCAGGTCTCCGCATGTATCTCCTCATCATCACATATATAAAAAGCAAATATCTGTCCGTCCGTCCATCCCCCTATTTATCTCAGAATCGGCTTGACTTAGAGGTCTGAAACAAACTGCATTGTGTTTCTACGATACTGAAACCCCCAGGAAAATTATTTTCTTCTCCGTAAAGGCCCGGGTTCGAACCCAGGAGCGCATAATATGTTTCATCTATATAAAAGATGAACGTAAAGTACGTTTCATGACTTGCAGAGGTCGTTTCTTTTAGGAAATTAAATTAGAAACAATGGTCCTACGAAACTGAGACGAGTGTCACGAGAAAGAAAAATAATCATAGAATCTTATTTAATCGCTAAACGTTCATATAAATTGGAAATTGCGAGAACATTGATAAAATATATGGAAAATTCGTGAAATTTTTCGGAAATAAACAACCCAAAATCGGGACAAATCGAGTAGCAGTAGTACCTACTGCTAAAAGTGCTCCGATAACTGAGGTCATTTCGCACGTAAGCCCCAGCCGGGAATCGAACTCGGGACTGCTTTCATTGAAGGCGAACGCGTTGCCCACTTGGCTATCCAGTAGCACGGACAAATCGAATTTTGAAGTGGGTAAAACAAATTAGATTTGATTCTTGGCGCTTTTAGGACTCCTGAAGATTGCGCAGCGTAAACACTTCACGAAAATTTAGGTTAAATGATTTATATCACTGGAATAATAATAAAAGTACAATGTATTACTTGAAAACAAAATATGGCTCCAAATGACATCACCGCTTGTAATGGAAAATAATTCAATCTAGATTTTCTACAATAAAAACATCGTAACCGACTTATTAAGACCGAACACTAGACCGGATACAACTCGTCGTGTAAGACAAGAAACAATGATACATCTCCGTTCCAAACACAACACATATAGACACAAAACAAAGAAAGAAAATACAGAAATATATATTCCTGTCTGGAGAGAAAGAAGTCTGGATCCTATTTATAATCTGTCGAAATGGTCCCAATAATAAATTCAGCAACCGGTGTTATACCTGAAAATTTACGTGAAAGCCTTGAAGCAATTGGGGTGGACGATAAAATTATTGTTTAACCACAAAAAACCACTATAATTAGTACTTACTCCATTGTAAGGAGATTTTTAAATTACTAATTAAAAAGCAATAGAAGAGCCTAACCCTTTTTTTGCTTTGCATCCAGGATAGGTGAATGTTTCCCTGACTCCGTACTGAGAAGTGACAAATAATACCTAATAATATGAATAATAATAATAATAGTAAAAATGAAACTTTATTCCGACGAGATAGAAACTATCAAGTCTCTTATATCATCTATTCTCTCGTCATATAAAATTTAAAAGAGATAGGTGGAAAAAAGTGCACAGAAGAAAATTACTTTATGGATTTAAAAACCTAAGTTTGCTCTTAGGAAAAAATACAACACAGTGGGAAAACACCCAAAAAACCTGCGAAAACTACTGAAAGTTAACCAAGTTCTCTGTATCTTACATCGTATTTATATCATTGCATGCTTTATCCACAGCAGGACAAGATTTAAGTTAACCGGGAAAGTCAGAGTCGAAACGTGAGGTGTGGCGTAGGTCTGAGGACCTCTGTCGGTACAGCTTTGCTTGCAAAACGTCCCGGAAACAGTGTATTTGACTCGGCATGGCAGTGGCTGGAACATCTGCTCGGATGTAAGAAGACCTGGGTTCGTTTCCTAGTGATTCCTATATCTTTCTTTTCTGTTTATCCCGAGGTCAATATAGAGACATTAGATAAAATAAATTGGCATCTCAGTATAATGAGCGTTTAAAATGCGAATATCACACGGGACATCTCTCTATTACATTTTATTTACTGGCAAACACTAAACTATTTAGAATTTCTACATCATCCGGTGATGAAGTTTGTTTGTGGTTTTTGTAAAT
Organism: Ladona fulva; assembly: GCA_000376725.2. Lineage (NCBI taxonomy): Eukaryota > Metazoa > Arthropoda > Insecta > Odonata > Libellulidae > Ladona > Ladona fulva. The sequence goes on along the minus strand of KZ308290.1, from coordinate 277,093 downwards.
AAATCTATTAATTAATTCTATCTTTGTTGTAGTGGAATACCACCAAATAAAGGCCGTCAAAATGAATATTTTTCAGAAATTATTTAGTGGTTACTATGGAAAGTTTTTTTTTCAAGTAGTTGACATCAACGTATGTGGTGTGATAAAAAAAGCGGAATTTTAAAATTTCCCGGGCTGTATCGTTGCAATTGTCAAAATTTATTTTCTGTGTATTGGTACATATGTCCCTAACGAACATTGTTAAGGGCAGCCATTTTGAAACCTTAGTCTATTGTTGGCACTCAAAACGGTTACACGTGTTTAACTACAACCCGGGATATTTAAAAATTCCGCTTATTTTATCACACCTCCACCGTATATAATACACTAAAAAAACAGAACAGCATAACAAGGAAATAGCTAAAATAAAGCAACCATTTACTTCTTTCCCCATTATTTAGATATAGCTGATACGTAGCGCTTTTCCGCGATCAAGCGTTCAGCGGTAAAAATACACGACGATCAACGCAAAAACTCCAAAAGAGAAACCAGTTTCCGAGATGTAATTCTTGAGCCCATTTAGAGTGGAAGGCGCGGAAATAATATTTTAATATCATTTTGATAGATGGCGGAAAAATGAGAAGAAAGCTGAATATATAATTAATCAAGGGAGGCGGGAGAAAAACCAAATTAAGAGTAGGGAAGGGGAGCAGTAAAAACTGTTAATAATTCCAAAAGGAAACGTTGAAGTTTCTGCAGCACGTGATGTATGGGTCGTGAAATTAAAATTGACGAGCGTTTTGCGTACACATCCGATAAAGGAAACCGGAGCATTAATATGCATTCATGCTAAATTACTGCATAGCATCCTTTGTTTAAAATAATATCCTGTGAATGTATTGACGCTGTTTTTCTATCATAATTTGCACATCCTTTACAGAGGTGCTCTTAATAGCCGGATGAATATTCCTAAAGTTGAGCATGTAGATGCTTCATTCCATAATATATACTATCAAAAGATAGCACAAAGTTTTTCTATGAAAATGTATACTCTTCGGGATTATTGATATTATTCTCCACAAGAAAGAATGCCAACTAAAACTTGAGAATCGCACGAAAGTAAACCTCTCTCAGGAAAAAATCACACGCTTATTAAACACTCTTATTCCTCGGATACTACCCACAAATCAAACAAAAAATTTAAAAATTTCAATGAATCCCATTTTAGTAAATGACAATAAATTTTACAAATTGCTTCATATTCATAAACATCCCTCCCTCTCCACTGCACAAATCCTGTATTAGTGAAATATCGTGCCCAGGAGGCGATCAACTTTACATTGGGCAAACCGAAAGGACAACTGAGAAGATATGTAGAGAATGCTTATTACAACAAAGTTTACTAACTAAAATTATCTAGAAAAGACAGAAAATCTTTGAGGAAATGTTGGCAAAATGAAAGCGCCGTAAACCTCCCTTTCTTCTGGTCCTCCTGCGTAAGTATTCCAGCGCAGCAACGCCGGATAGTTTACCTTCTGTACTAACAGAATTATGGACGTATTATTGTAACATTAAGCATCAAGTATCCCTTCAATTGATCAACTCTCTTATGCAAGATATACGCAGAAATCCATTTACGTAGCCTTCCACAGTAAAAATGCAACGTTACACGTGTCCCTGCATGTCCGAGCCATTACGGACTGACGTTAACTACAGTGTAAGAAATTGATTAGCGGAGCGATTCCATCAAACGAACAATGGTAAACACAAGTATGAAACTGAATATGACAGCTGTCTGCGTCGGAACGAGCTACCAAGGTTATTAAACGCATTTAATAATACTTCTTGCTATTCGCCGAGCTATTAATTCCGCAGATCCGATGGACTTTATTCCCTTCGGATATTCGCGTTTCTTCCACGAAAGAATGCATGCAGAAGTAATATTTCTGCCTTTTTATAGCTGCTTCATGGGCAAAAAAGGTGTATAGTAAACTATGCGAGTTAATGAATTGGTTGAGCTATTAAATCGAAGCTCTAAGTAAGGATAGATAAATAAATATGGTAAGAGATAAATTGAACAATACAGCCGATGACGTAAACGGATTTCATAAACATATGTAGAAACGCGCCATTTGATCATTACCGGTAAATGTCTGAGATATAACATACTTATGAGATTATTCGTGCAAATGGGCTTTACCAAAGGAAGGAAGTCTTCATTTCCGTGCATTTAATTCGGCATTTGAAGTGACTGATTCCGGGTTCGAGTCCCAGTCCCGTCAGACTATTTTTACGTCCGTTTTTAGCAATAGTATTGTTACAAGTGCTTCGACATCTAAGGTCATTCCGCACCGGGAATCGAATCCGGGACCGCTATTACTGATGTCGAAATCGTTACCCACTTGGTTATCCGGAGCCACTCCTCCGTTTTGGTAAATTTCCTTAGTGCAAGCGCTTTCGTTCAAAGTTACCTTTCATCATTACCAACCTTTTTGAGGCATTTCCTTCTAAAAAAAAACCACGTATTCGGTTAATTTGTTATTCAGATATTGTTGGTAATGATTACCAATTTTGTTTAAATTAAATTAATAAAAATAAAATTTTTAATGTATAATAGAATAACTTTATGGCGATAAAATTCGGTATTATCATAGAATATTTAACTATTTCAAAGTAGGCTTTAAGCTACTCTAATGATTGTTACATCTGGAATAGAATGGTAAATACAGCCTTCCGCTGGAAAAAGAATCCCTTCACCCAGGGTTATGAAAGTTGCGTTGATAAAATAATTCAATCAGGATTCAATCAATGAGCAAAGCGACAAGTTTGTGCTAAATTACTATAATAGGTTAAGGAGTAAATACTTTCTCGATTCTTTCAGAAGATCAGCGTCAATGACGGTATTTATAACAAGGCAAATTAAGCTTCCAAGACAAACAAAAAGTTTAAAAACTCACTTGCCAATGTACGGACAGGCTTAAAGAAACATTGGTCGTGAATCTGTAAGTTTCTGTACTTTTACATTAAAATCCAGATCACTGTTCGTGAGACTATTCCCTATTCTCACACAGGTGTAAATTTCCCACAGAATTTAAGCAAAGAATTTAGCTCCAACTAAATCTTTGTAAGAAATATTTAATAAATAATGCATGTGCTAAGCGACGGACTTCCCATATCTAAAATACGCCAAATGTTCTCTAAACCTACTGATCTTCCTCACCGTCTGGCCAATATATTATAGGTCACATTCAGAAAAGAATGCCCCACAAATTCTGCATTTATTTTAAGCTTCCACCTTGTCCTTGTCTTTGTCTTGTCCCACAAGAAGAGCGAAACAGGCGCTGATATAATATTAGTTAAATATACAAGTAAGGCTTCTAGGAATGAAAAGGTAATATTGTAGTTTAACGCAACGATTTTACTTCGAATAGCGGGTAGGGATTAAAGCGCTTCCACTAAATATCGTGGACTGCTGTTTCCACCTCTTAATCAATACGCCAATAAGAAACGATTCGCAGACAATTGTTCGTTAAAAAATGTGATTCTTTTGCAAACTTCCGTTTATTCTAAGGAATACTAAACCAATCTGTGCACTAAACAAAGTTATTATTTCATCAAGGTCATTTCACCTTTTCCTCCAATGGGGGGCTTAAAACTTGTCCAAGAATTGGCGATCTCAATGCAAATAATAAAAAAATTAGGTTTATAACACTGCAAAATGCTAAAAAGCTATCAACTTAATTGAGAGGGTAACCAATCATGTACTCCAATCAACGCAAATTAACATATATAGACGGTTGAAGAACTTCTTTCACATTGGCAGATTATCTGATTAAAATAATAAACGTTGCCTTGGGAGCGCAGCAGCATTACTGCAGCTACTGCGTTAGCTAATGATAATCGCGAGGCGGATCTCAGTTTGGAAAACGTCAGTACGCATTGCGTAACGTTCATTTATGTACATTATGATCAAAGATGTCAAGACAACCATTAGATGATGCACATTTTCCCAAGCATCAAACCAAAATGAGGCTGTCAGTGAATGAATAGAGCTCAAAGAAACAAACAGGAGTTTTCTCTGGAAACGGGACACGTGATGTTTTCAACACCTCCCTCACACTGGGAGGAGATTCCTTGAATTATTTCAAGTGTTTTTGTTGCAAATTTCCGCCAATATTGACGTCATTCGCGAGATGATTCTCAAGAGTTCTAAGACAGAGACCGCCGCTAAGGAAATTTAAAGGCGAATAATACTGAAGCTCTGAAATTATTCTTCCCTACGTCATTAAAGGAAATATTAAGAAATATTTTTACAATTTATCAAAAATTAAACTTTAACTATGCAAACATTTCTACAAAGTTAAACGATTTAGTAACGAAAAGAGATTTGACTCTCGAGAGTTGCGACTCTAAACTGGTGTAGGATATTTAGTCCTGCCTCCTGCCATACGCCTAGCCTTCCAGTCATACGCTGAAAGGCGTCTTGCAGAGTATTAATGTAGCTGTAGTTGAAAATGAAAATTATCATGAAATATCAACGAGAAATTGAAAATTGTGCTCGGATTTTGACAGAAGAATGAAAATAATATATTAGTAGTTAAAAACAAAATATCTAAAATCATGAAGAACACGGAAATTGGAGCGAAAAAATTGTAATGGACCATACATCAACGACGACGTAGATGTACTATTTCATTTGAATTCCCATAAAATTTGAACGAGAAAAACAATTCCGGAAAGAACGCGGCCGTCCTTTGCTAAGTAATGGCGGTGTTTAACAGATGCTATTTAACACCAAGATATTTCAATTTAAAAATTAAGCCTCGATGGTAAGGAAACACAACTTCGTTTATTCCACGGTAGAAATTTATAATTCCGATTACCATCCCATCAGGTATGGGAATGACCGAAACCGGTGGGAATAACACATTTATACCGTGGAATATGCGATGTTTTGTTTCTTTATCATCTTCGTAAGGCGTTCCACGAACTCCAACCGTCACATATTAATTTTAAGACGCCTTCTTAATTTCCACTCCAAGATTTTCCTCGCATTCTAACATTCGGATCAATTTTAATGCGACAAAATATCGACCTTCGTCTTATATTTCTTTTAGGCCGAAAAGTTGTTTTACTTCCAAAATATACGTGAGAAAGAATTTTTTTTCCAAATGAGTGACAAATTTTTAAAATCTATTAAGTTTAGGGGTCGCTCTTTTCCAGTCTTAATTTTTTCTAGAGCGAATAATATTATATATAAAATACATCGCAAAAGATTTAATGTAACAAACCATTTAATTAAAAAAATAGAAAATAAAGATATACCGAGGAAAACTTTTAAAACGAATCGATGCTTAATATATTGCCTATTACCTAAATTTTGAGGCTTGATTCAATTCGATGCACAATGATTTTAGCTGTCGAGTCATCTTTATTAATCCACTAATATAATCATTCCATTATGCTACCCACAACTAATAACATATCATGCCATTGAAAATCACTGATTAAACACGAACATTTCACATAACTTAATTACAACAATTATGCCACATCCAAAAATGATACCCATCCAACAATAAAAAGCAACAATTGGAAGCAACAGGTGCATCATCAGAATTCTTATTATTGCTACAATTATACGTAATGGTTAACTACAATAGATCAAGACTGATTCAGAGCACTGGACTCGCTTCATTTTTAGGATAATTCGGTCAGAACACAAAACATACAATGCATTCCACCTCCATTCAAAATTAAAATCGGAGCATTTCGAGAATAGAAATCATTTTACCATTTGTCTGCTCGCTCTGATACACTAATACAAAGTGATAAAGAATAGTTAGTCCAATCTTATTAACTTTGATTGACACAATCAGACGTTAGTCATCATCGTATGCACTGCTGATTAAGGTCAAAACGATTACAGCTGATGAATTTTTAAAAAAGAGATTATCACAAAGTTTGCACTTATTTCTTTAATTATTACACCAAGAATGGAGAAGAAAGTGTTTCAAAGGGTAAAAGGGGAGATTAAAAGAAGGGAAGGGTCGTATATTAGGGGGGGGGGTAGGGATGTGATTGTAATTAAAAAACACAGGGGAAGAAAAATATAAAAGATGCTGAATGATAAGGGTAGGGAAAGTAAAGGTAAGTGCTCTTAGTTGGAAATCTTCGGGCACACGAACCAATTGAGAGGATGGCGACTCATGATGATTATGCCTAGTTGATCGATACATGAAAAAGGTTTCTTATTCAACTTTTTACGGAGAAATGTAGTCTCATAGGACATTATGTTATCATATGTAATGTATTAATTCATATGGTGACAGAGGTACTACCGACCCAGAGCAGAATTTCATCTGGAATGACAAGCACAGGGATTTAAATAGGGGGTGACATCAAAACGGTTAAATAGGGGGTGACAGTACGAGACATCAAAGGTTTCCTTTAAGAGGGTCAGGAAATGGAAGTAAGGTTAACTCAATACGACTTGAAAAATTTAGCACTGAAATGTAAATTTAACTTTGAAATGGAGGTTTTCTGGTCTAATAGTATTTTTGATCTTGCAAAAATTATTTCACGCGCTTAAATTTCAAATAAAATTACGCCTTCGATGTTTTTATTGCGAGCTAACATTGACTTAATCAGTATACGACGGGGATCAAAATATTTAGATAACCTTTGTTAATATCCCCAACGGCATGTCTTAATGTTCTGGCAGGTTGGTCAGAGCAACCAACCGGAAATTCGAAGACCCAGGATCGAGTCCCGGTCCCATCAAACTTTTTCATGTCCGTTTCTCCCTGGAAATTTTCCTAAGTGCACGCCTTTACGTGCAAAGTCACCTCTAATCCTTTTTCTATGTTAATAAATAATCAAATATACTTTTATTCGACTTCCCATTCACTAATTAAGCCATACATTATAAACGGCAGACTATATCGGTCGTGTTGAGAGGAGCCATCATCATGATTAGCTTATTGGTATAAGTTGGCAGTAACAGTGATGATAGGTGTTATATATGGATGGCCCAGCGTAATGTCGGAATGGTCGCTGTAAAAGAACCTGCTATAAAGAATGAACGCTGCTCTCGTTATCCCTTACAAAATAAAATGTGAAGTAATCGATGGTGAAAAGGTATGAAAAACAAAAAAAAAAAACGCTAATATTCGACAGTAAATGAAGATATCACGTTTCTCAATCGACAAGGAGGCAAGAAAGAATCATTACGTCATCTCTAAAGCAGCACTTAAAGGTTACGTGAGTGATTAAGCAGTCGAAAGCTGATGGTCAATCAGAAACTCCGTTGCGATAAACAGTCTATAAGTCAATGACGTATTTTATCGAAGAACCAGGCTTGATACCTTTCCCAAAATAACCTTGGAATACACTAAGGGAGCTTACTGAAAGAAAAAAGTATAGCTCAAAATACTCTCTTGCGAAAACGTTTAAGTCCTGAATAGCTATGAAGAGTTGCATCGACTAAAGATTGACCCTGCTGAAAACTACGAGTTTAAAAACTTCAAATTATAATACAAAACTATTGAAAAAATGTCTTCTTTTATTTTGATAACTATTCACATCTGCATCCAAAATTAAGGCATTTTGATTCTAAACGTTCAGCTACGCTTACCACCACATGATAAAAATTATCGATCGGGGAAAATCCTGTATTTCATTTAGTTTACGCTGAATAGTCTATTGCCAAGGGTTGAAGTAAACACGAACATCGCTTAAGACGCAATTTTCGCTTGGTCCCCTGAAAAACGTCTTAACCGGGTTTTACTGTATTAAGAAATATTTTTACAATTTATCAAAAATTNTATTCACATCTGCATCCAAAATTAAGGCATTTTGATTCTAAACGTTCAGCTACGCTTACCACCACATGATAAAAATTATCGATCGGGGAAAATCCTGTATTTCATTTAGTTTACGCTGAATAGTCTATTGCCAAGGGTTGAAGTAAACACGAACATGATTCTCCGATAACGATTATTAATCATTATTAAAAATCAAATTATATAAAAAAATTTCCATTACAGTACATACATTCTGATATAGCTTGAGAAAATTAAAGCTTTTTTTATAGCAAGCGTCGTGAATAGAATTAAATTAATAATTTTTACCTTAGTTATGATTTTGCTTTTCTCATAATATTATTACAGCTTTAAGTACGACGTTATGTTCTCCTCCAGAATTACCATGTCGCACACCGATGACTTTTAAGATTGGAAATAGCTAATACTAGCTGGGTGACTTAAGCAATTGCTGGAGTAGTTGGGCCGAAAGTTATACGTAATGATACCGTACGAGAAAGAAAAAATAGAACAATTTAAGTTATTGCAACATAATAGCATCCTACTTCCTTCGAGTAAATCATATGTGATGCTGATTTCAAGTACTGACAATAAAACCACAACTATTCATGAAACTCTTGAATTAAGCAGAATTAAGTAGTGACAATTCTTTTTGAGCATATGGATGTCAAACCGTTATTTCGTGTATGAAATTCCATCTCCCACGACAAGTGCTTCAAAGGCAGATTCCGTGCGTTGATAAAAATGTGCCTCTTGGGTTTGCGACCCGCTAAACTTGAGACCCCAAGGAAAAATAAAAACGTTCCCAAGTGGCCCCAAATTCCCAAGCCTTCACATTCGGTTGTAGCCTAATTTTTACAACACATGCCAAAGTATGTTAGTAGTAAAGGTACCACAGGGAACTAATTAAAAATTCCGTTACTGTAAACAAAAATCCATTTATAATGATAGATCTATTTATAAAAATATATTTATAAAATACTGCAAGCAGAACCGCGCCGTCCTTTGGGTGCAGCGCACCCGGGCGGCGGCATCTTAGGGGCCGACAGAAGCGTAGCAACCTTTGCTATCATTACAACAACATTGTTTCCTGTGAACACACGACTTATCTAGGAAATATTATGATATCAAATTAAAGACGGCAAACATTTAGAGGAAAGAATTACGGATAAATAAAGAAGAGAGAGGATTATTTGTTCAGTGGATTTAATCCAAGTTATATATGTTGCAATACATGTTTTATTGGACATCCAAATTTAGTTTCGAGAATTAGATTTCATACAAATCATATAAGTTACACGCTTGGCGATGATAATGTTGCTCGAAATTAATGTGAACTATTAACAATTTACAAATCCGTGTGATGGCTATTTACTACGTACGCATACGGAATATGCATCATTAGTTGTTACCAATGTTTTGCGACCAATGTCAGTTGGGAAATGGCGTCCTAAAACACTGGCTTTTCGAAGTCTTTCGAAATGATTCTTACCTGCAAATCAAGAAATGTGTGGTTTTGGCATTAGATTTTAAGGGTCGGCAAATCATGCCGGTCGGCATTAAATATTATTTATTAAATGAGATATGATTCGTAACAAATGTTGCAAATCAGTGAATGTAACTCAGTTTCATCATTCTTATATTGCCCTTTTTTGAAGAAGCTTGAGTATGTAAGAAAAGACTGAATTCTAACGAAATTACCCTCGAAAGAACAAAAGAAAGTAGGGATCACGTTACATGCACACAAAAAAGGAATCGAAACGCAATGATGATGGCATGAGGCCGCTCGCGACTTCCAGGCCGCACGTTTCCCGCGCCGAGCGTTAGAATCGATTGAGACTGCGGAATTTTCCAACCACGGACATCAGTACTTTTAAAGCGCCTCTTTCGACATTGCGAAAACATCGAGATTTAATTCCCTCTTCACGGGCAATTTCCCTTTCGCAACGTCACGAAAAGCCGGAACAGGCGCAATAATATCACCCCTTGACATAATGTTCCACAAAACTACTTAGATAGGATGCACTTGGATCACATGCTGAGCGGAATTGCATACGGACCATTATGAGAGAGGTAACGATTACTGCCCGAGGTCAATTGAATGAATGAGAGACCGAACCTTCCTTTCGAAAACAAAAGGGGACCCAAGACTGAACGCGGAAGAACCCCTCGCCAACCGCTGGCTAGAGAAAGGTTCGATTACAGTAATTTGTAAAGGGATTTTAAATAGATTTACGGCTGAAAATACACGAAGAGAGGTAATGATCATTTAAGGATTACGTGCACTAGGTACCTGATTATTCACTGGTTACGCAGGAGTGTGTTTAAAAAACGATGAAAACTCCACGCGATACGCGAGCTTTATAAGTAATGATAATTAGGCAAATGAGGTAGGAAGAAATGGAAAACTTTCCAAAACGTATTAATGCTGTATTAACTAATACGTTTGCTACATAACTACAGGTACGGTACAAAATTCGTCGACGAGATAATTGATGTCATTTTAGTGAACGTTCGCTAACATTCCTGTGCATGTTCGCGAACTCTGAGAGAAAACGGAAAATCGTCAAAGGGAAATCATTTTCAGGACGGATAGTTACCAATTATGGGTGTTTTCTTTCCACGAAGCCTTACAGAAACTCATATATTTTAAGTTATATATCGGGCTTTCCCTTGCCTCAAGCCACTGGCGACCTGCAAGGTAAATTTGTAGATAAAAACTTCTGCACTTCTTTGTAAATTACTTGGCATATTTATTTAAAATGACCGCTCCTGAGAAGCAATTCATTAAGAAGACTTAAAAAGCCTATATGAACCATGTGACGCCATTTTCGCTATCAATGTTTCTTTGAAATGAAGAATTGATTGTAAATCAGCAAGATAAAACAGTTATGGAAAAAAGCTCTAATTATCACACATTAAATAAGGATGTACTTAATTGAGGAAAATTCAAAAAAGGAAATAGAGAACAAGGAAGGAACAGAGAAACCCGGAAAACACCTATTGCATAAGAAACCTTGATTTTTCCGCATATTCTTCCGGTTATTTTTAAATGTTCACGCACTTATTTCTCTTTTTCGGACAATCTATATACTCTAAGAATTTGATACTTTATATCGATAGCCCTGCCAACACTAGAACTACCCATTCAGGAGGCTCTACTTTATTTTTCTTCGGAACAATTGCGTCAGAACCATCCATAAAAAAATAGTGGAATGAATATAAATGCAGTCGACTCAGCTGAATATTTCGGAATCACACTTACGAATAACTTAAACTGGAACACACATATAAGAAAAATCTGCACTAATAAGCTCGGTTTATTAAAACTCATCGTAGGCGGGTGAAAAGTTTAGAGAGAGATGTTATTTCTCCTTATGCCTTTTCTGGAATATGCGACGAGTATATGAAATCCAGCGGATGAAACGTAGACTCGCAAACTCGAGAAAATGCAGCGCAAGGCGATAGGATTTGTACGATAAAAAAGCGAGCGTTTCGAAAATGCTCTCAGGCGCAGGTTGGGAATCCTCGAAAGAAAGGAGATTAGGCTGCGATTACTTGATAAATTCAGTGAAAGTACATTTCCGGAAGACGTAAACGGCATTAAGGGACCCCCTTCAACTACTTCAACCGATCCGACAATGAGCGTAAAGTAAGAGAAAAAGATGCGAGGACAAGTCGTTTTAGGGACTCATTATTTTCGCGAACGATACGCGATAACAATGAGCTAAAAAGGTTTCTCGAACGATCGGTGTATACACCCCCTGCCACACGCCGAAAGGCGACTTGCAGGGTATTCATGTGGATGGAGATGAGAGAGCGAGGAACTGACATACACTATATGATATCCCGATGAGGATATGAATAAGGCGGAATGGTAAAGACTTGCCAAACTGAGTAAAAAATCAATGCTGATTAACTATCGATAGATTGTAGCAATCTAAATTGAAGGTAAATTAACGCTTCTCTGAAAAACTACTTAGGTACTTTGTCAGAAGTCGAAGCTTCGGATCTCGAATATGTAAAACGCAAGTGACGCGTTAGAGATCCCCGATTAAAACTCGGGGTCAATGAGGATAGGTTTTTAATCAATGCAGTATCTGCATCGTAAGCAAATAAGGTTTTTCTATTTATACTACCTTTTAAAAGCAATAAGCTACTTGCTTGAGGTAGCATAATTTTTCATTCAATAGGCTAAGCACATACCAAGAAAATTGTATTTCTTTTAGCGCTACGACCAAGAGGTGAAGAATCATTATAATTTCTTTTCTGGTTGAGGATTGAAGGTTGAATATGAGAAACTAGAATAAGAAAGGCTCCACGTTGTAAAGAAATAAACAGAAATTGGATAAGTAACATCTCTAGCAGCAGGGGTTTAGCATTTCGTAGAGACGAACCATTAATTAATAATATGTTAATCACAAACTATTTGAGACATTTTAATGTCTTAGAAATTAAAATTTAATAAAGTTAATTAAAAGACGAAAAGATAACTGTTGCGAGAAAAATACAAGCGAATATGACCTGTAAACAATCTGCATTTACACTAACAGCAAAATTAATACAGGCTTTGCAATTCACAAAAATAGTAGCCATACTATTCATCAATTATTTGTATCTCATTACAGTATTTCAGTACAGCTGTATTTCATTACAGTAGAATGTATTGTATTTAATATTCTCGGCATAACTGAATCGTCGATCTTTGAGAAGCATCGGAAAGCGTTACCAGCAATTTACCGCTAAAACAGATAGTTACTTTCGGTAGCTCTTTCCGCCTAGCATTAGAGGAGCTAGCAGGGAAGATTAGGTATGGATGTTGTTTTAATATATCCCCTGCCAATGGCGGCTTGTGGGGTAGATATCTGAAATTCCCGCGACTACTACACTGTACTGTACTGGATTTAACTAGCGAAAATAAAACCTCTGATAATCCAAAACTTAGCGAGAACCCCATTACTATGGCGACAGTATCGCTACCGGTAGACTAGGCTAATTTAAAATAGTAATAATAATAAATTATCATAAACGCAAAATTTCCGCAGTTTTAGTGTTTATTATAAATATTCCAAACGCATATTCCTCAAACTTACGTTTAGAGAAAGAGATCCAATCACTGAAATTCAACAAGAATGCCAATATTTTTCTTCTAAGTTTAATCGTAACAAAAGGTAACAATGCACGCAGTTTTATTATGAAAGGAGGATAATTGAAACTACGTAATACAGAGAATTATCTCATTCTAGATTCACGCGTGACCTTGCCGTAAGATTCCATGACGCGACGTGTCAAAGCCTGGGTCATATATTGAATAATTGAGGGCTACGCAGAGCAAGTGCTGGGTTCTTTCCTTATTTTCTAATACATTTCAGGACCAACGGATGGAGACAACGATGTGAGAGTGTTAGAAATAGCCCCGATTACAATAAACCAATAACAATGTATAGATAACAACGAGAATTGTAGAAATGGTCGCTATTACAATAAACGAGTAACAATGTAGAGGTAACAATGAAATACTTCAACGACGACAAAGCGTTTGAGACAAAATGGAAATAGAAGATGGCAGAAGGTGGTCTTCGCTGGCTTTGAGATTAACTTGCAGACATGGTGAAACTGAGGCCTGGAGTTCGAATCCTGGTTAAGGCAGACTGGATCATTAACGACAGGATCTACAGGACGACTTTTATTGTGAGACTAAAATCGATCATAATGGAGTAGGTGTTAGCGTGCTGGCCTGCAAACGCCGATGTCCCGGGTTCGAATCTCGGTTAGGCCATGGATGCTTGTGATGATGAATAAAGGGTTACTAGTAAATTTGGCCTTAAAAGGCTCAAATTTGTCAAAATAACGTCGTGTTTATTACCATTAAGTTATTATTATTACTAAGACTTTTGAAAGGGCTCTATCACCAGCACTGAAACTTTGAAACATAATCCATCACGTTATTTGGAGGAGAATCCTTTCACAAGAGAAACCTTCTCGTTACGCGAGAAATTCAACGTTAAGATTAGAATCTCATCGAATCCCGCGCAGTTACTTATCTGGAGAAAGGAAAACAAAAAACTGGAGTCGGTAGTTAAACAGCGTAACACCCAGCAAAGGATTCAAAAGGAAATATCTATACATCTGCAATTACGCCCTGTTCTTGCAAATGTTTTCGCAACGCAAAATTGCTTCCCGCGGGTTCATAATCGACTTTTAATGAAAGGCGTTGCACTTTGGCGAGTAATTGAATCATCGCAACAAACAACGTGCAGAGGGAACGAAAGGACGTGAGAAGGGAAGGGATGCACGGGAAGACGAGAGGACAAAGGATTGTTTATCTTAGCAACGAATTCTACGAGGTTGTTTTCTGATTGGTGGACTGATTCCAGGATACAATTACGCGAGTTGGTTTACGACGTTATAGCAAGTAAACGAGCCATGGTAATCATTTTTGATTTATAGACACGCTAAAAACTATCACGAAGGGACGGTTAACTTTACGAATTCTCGATAAATTTTATTTTTTGCTACAATCGATACCGTAATGGTGGATAAAATATGAAAATCAACCAAAGACGACACTTGATTCGTCATTTTCTAAAATCAATACCGAATATGTATATATAACGGTTAAGCTATGATTTGTGAGCTACAATAAATAATAATAAAAATAAGAACATCCACAATAACAATAACAACACCAACAATGGTGATGATGATGACGATGATGATAATAATAAAATTATTATTATAACAACAACAACAGCAGAAGCAGCAACAGCAACAATGCGACTTAATTCAGGCGATATTGAGGTCAAGTATTGTTATGAATCCCTAAAATGGAGAAGCTAATTTTCAATGCATTATTATGATGGGCCCATTATTATTATTGTTTGTTGAAGTTAAAATGTAGATTATAATTAATATCCATACTAATCCACCATATCTATTATATACAGAATATATAAGAAATTAGCTATAATCTTCATTTTATCTCTTACCAATCATTTTAATACCGGGCTCTGAAGTGAGCATTAGTCAAGCCCATTTAGTATATTGATTTATATTTAGTCCAATTAGGATAGACTGTAATGCCAGGCCTACGACTACGAAGACTACACCAAACCTTCGGTTAAGAAATGTCCACAAGACAACGTTGTTGCGTAGAAAATAGTTTTTGTTTACAACAAAGTAAGTAAGAACCGAAATGTTCAGCAAAATATGCACAATGAATGATATTTCAAACTAACAATGCAATAACTGATGCGCAAACATGATCAATCTGATATTTAAAACTTTTGAAATACGGCGTCAGTGAGGAATATAAAGTTTTCATTGATGACTTAAATTGATGACACAGAGTACTACGCATATACGTTTGAATTCATAATTTATTTAATTTTTTTCTAAATATACATTACATTAGTCAGCGTTATTTTTTCGCTCTGTACCAACGTGGGCGTTCCCCTCGATGAGGATTTTCCCATCTTCGACGAGTGATTGAGAGGATTTTTTCTCTAACAATCTTTCTTCTCTAGTGTTTTCTTTTCTGCTTATTTTTCATTAATATTCATTTTTATTGTGTAATGGCCTTTTAATATGTATAGAATAAAAGAAACGTTAGTATCTATAAACATTAAAAGGTAGAAGTGTCCCGATAGGGTCTAATCTAGGCTAAATGGAGCATCGATTGATTTAAAGGGCTGTATGTCATGCAGAGAGAATACAGTGAATACATTTTCAAGTATTTGGAGACAATATTCAAATTTTGGTTTTCCAGATCTAGGTAAACATAGAATATAAAATAGATGGCTATATACAAAAAGACTTTCTGATTTATAAAAATAAGAAGGTCCTGCTACCACATCTTGACGAATGGAATATTTTTCGTTTGTTTTTTGGTACAGGATATAGAAAAGTATGCCTTTATTAACATTTATCTCAGTTTTGTTCATGGCTGTGATAATATGTAAACTACTGAATAATGCTGAACAATGACATCGATTGAGGTCTATCCTTTTTTAATATTACGAAAAGTTTTACTTGTAAAGTCATTGTGCTTCACTTACGTGGACTTGTTCCGCCTATAGCATTCTGTCTCAGAAAGGAAAGCAATGGCAAACTATCTCACTCCTCATTTTGCATAGTCTCCGCGGACCCCTCTCCATAGCTTTTCGTTGCTTATGGTGGAGGGGTGAGGTTCAAACCAGCCTTCATGCAGAATACTGTACTACATACAGACACCAATAAAATGATAGTAATAATAATAACAATAATGATAATTATGACAACTTTTAGTCTTAAGAGACAGCTTAGACAATTAACCTTTTTCAAGTCACAAACATAAATAACCACACCCTAACCTGGATTCAAACCCCGTTAGGTTAACACCCTATCCATTACGTTATTGAGTCCTGCATATAAGATAGATTCTACTATTACATCCCTTTTCATACGCTGATTATAATCTCCGTTAACACATAGAAGTATACGAGACATAACATAGGGAAAAGCAGAAGAAGAATTTCACCCCACTGAAATTTCTATACTAACCTTGCCCATTCAGATGTAACAGACATCTTATCCCATAAATGACCCCAAAACAAGAGGTAAAGAAAAATGTGAAACAACAAACCCCATTCTTAAGTATGTCAATCGTCCACATAACTTTCGCATAGAACAGTCCATCATAGCATAACGTAAGTCCTACCCAATCTTCCTACTTAACCTAACTAAGTTTCGAAACTAAATAATTCGAATTAGCGGAGAGGCAAAACATTAAATCGAAAGAGAATTCTGAAAAAACACCCTCGTGTTGGATATATCCGAGCAAGTCATTAAAGATGGAACATTTGCGGCTGCATAAAAAACGCCCTCGCTCGATTAAGTGGGGAAAACAATAAGGAATCCTTCATCGACGCATTTGGGAGAAATTCAAAAAGGGCAGTCCACGACGATTTCTCCGACTTCTACACACGCGTCGTTGCGAAAACATTTTAATAACGACTCCAACCACGGAAGCGCTTATGAGCATTCAGTAAAATTCTTGACAGTAATGCATGCGATGCGAGGACAAAACTTTCATGTTGCCGAAATTGCTGTTTGGAATTCTGTAGCTATGATAACGTTCCAGTTATCAATCAGCATCATATGTGAAGAAGGAAATTTGAAATAAAGAAATGTCCAGGCTACAGCTACCTGTCTCCAAAATCCTAAAAATTTATTAAATTAGACCCAATCGTCTTCTTGCCAAGAGGTTAAAGAGAAATGTTATCGTTAAACATGTAAGGCTGACTAAAAAGGGGTTTCTTTTATTTATTATTATGTGAGGCATAGGAAACACGAGGTTATCGAGGGAAACGTACTATACAGAAGGCTTATTGCCACAAAGGAGCAAGAAATCAGGATTTCCTGTGCATCTTTTTCACCGACAATCAAATACAGGACGGAATTCGAAGCTATGACGCTCTCTGTTAACGCTCACCAATATAGAGTATTGTAAAATGATTGTAAAATGATCGCGAGAAAATTGCTTGAAAAATTCAGTTTTAAGGAAAAACAATTGGTATTCGATTCGAAAGAAAGGTTAAAGTTTACGAGAAATATAGAATTTCATGTGCCAAAACTTTGATAAAAAGATGAGCGAATGACGGAATCCATGCAATATGACTCGGAGAATATAACAGTTGGGCAAAACCATAGCTAGGGAAACCAAGGAGAACTCTAGAACAAATGACATAAATTTGATAGCCTATTACTGGTCCTACCGCATGAAGACGGTATCCATCACGCTGAAAACTCCGCAGAGCTGTGCTAGATGGAAAGAAAG
The DNA here is from genome assembly GCA_000376725.2 of Ladona fulva. Taxonomy (NCBI): domain Eukaryota; kingdom Metazoa; phylum Arthropoda; class Insecta; order Odonata; family Libellulidae; genus Ladona; species Ladona fulva. The sequence goes on along the minus strand of KZ308290.1, from coordinate 259,474 downwards.
GCTTTCACTCACCTGCTGCTGTTGATGCTGGGGCATCCCATTCCTATGGTACGCGTAAAGGTGGTGATGCGACTGCTGGTGATGCACCACCTGGTGGTGACCATAGTGGGAAGCCTGCATCTCTGAAATTACGTCGCTCAAATCGCTTGAATCCTCTTCTTGCAAATCTACGGATTTCGCATCCGCCCTTCCCTCGACCTGCTGGGTGAAGAAAGGAAAAGAATTAGGTCCACAGAATGAGACGTGCCATTCGTCATCACAGATGGATTCGGCTAGTTAACAAAGTTCTCCTGAGATCCATGCGAATTGAGGATTCCACGTTTTTCGGATTTAACGTAGGAGAAGTTTCGTTCCAGCTGGCGTCTTCAGGACATAAAGAACATCCAGTTTTACATCCCAACTCTTCATAAGAACCTCCAAGGATGAACAAAGGAGTACCCAACGACAGATTACCAGCCAAATTGACGTCCCCACCTATTAAATTAGGGTCTAGCAGAGAGTTGGGGAACCTTTTCCCATCGGAAGACCGCTTACCGTTCAGTAGGATAAGAAAGCCCGCATGTGAATCCACCCGGCCGCACTTAAAACACACAATGCCTACATTAAAATAGATTCGACTACTACTACCACTATTATCAGTATCTGGAAGAACTGCTAATGATATGCTGGTCTTTACTTGGAAACGAAGCATGCATACATTTTAATATATGTTACTTTTTATATACACTACTAAACTAACATACTTCTTCGATATATGAATAATTAATTAACCTCTTCAACAATGAAATTGTAAACCTGAGATTTTCAACAATATCGTGCGGGACAATGGTTGACTCCATGATGACTAAAATTCGAAGCAATAAATGTGACAAAACCACTGTTTGACTCGTGTAAGAATATCAAGAAATGACAACATCTGAAAGATTCCTAAAGGCATTTAAAAATGCAACATTAATCACGTTTACTAGGAACTAGCGACGTTACCTAGGTGACTATCTTAGTGTTAACTTAATGTTTTCAGCATTCCTGGGTTCGTATGATGAGGCATATACTTCTATTGATTTCGCCAAAATTTGCTTCAACAATGAATAAATAGTTATAAAATTAGCAGAAATATTAATAACGAGAATGACAGTTGAAACCCAAAAATTTCGAGTTAAAAGTAAGCTTTACTATTCTAGCTTAATTAAATCAAGTTGCAATTATAGGTTGGTAGAATTTTGTTCGAGTTAAGAGAAAGTACGTACAGAGATGATGTAGCCGATATAATACATCCACAATGTTACATAAGCGAGAAAGATGAGGGAAATAGATGCTAAAACAAATTGATTCAACAACTCCTTTTTTCCGCGAACAATACGCGAAAGTAATCGATTAGGGAAATAGAGTCATGGTGCATACACCCCCTGCCACACGCCGAAAGGCGGTTTGCAGGGTACTTACATAGACATAGAGTTGCGTTTACTATAGACCTTCCCGTAATAAATAATCCGGAGGATCAACTGAAGCTGAAGATTTCTTATGCAATATTCAGCAGGAGCATGGAACAACTACGCTTGACATTTGTTATCATAGCCATGAAAAACCAAATGAGTACCATTACCACCGCCATTAACGTCAAATCTCAATGACGCAGGGGCTTCCCCGTTTCATAAAACGAACACACATCAGATGCAAAAACAATATAAGAGGAATAAACATAAATCAAGAAAACCAACGCTACGCAGAGATACGAAAATCGCAAAAGGAAGCTGATGATGTGGGGCAATTCGGCTCCTTCTCAGAATTGCGAAAAAAGGGAGTTCCTGCAAACAAAACACGATCCAGATCAAACATCGTCGAAGACGTCGGTAATGGATTCGCACAGAGAATTTTTATGTAGGACACCGATTCAGACTCAGTTGGAAAGGAAATAATGGTAAAGTGGATGAGAAAAAGGTCCCAAAAACCTTCAAGGCTTTCCGTTTTCTTGTCCATTTTAGCGTCCGAGAAAAAGGACAAAATGGGGAGATAATGTCCGGGAGACACGTGGCGTGAAAACTATTAAGCGTGATTCGTTTCGTGAACAAAATTCGATCGGAGAATGCTGAGGATTTCTGGGCCAGTTTAACCGATTCGGCACGGTCCCACTCACACGAGGAAAGATCTGCCGAAAGTACCGAGTAGGTCTGATTGTTCGAGGTCGCTTTTCAAGAGAAAAAACGCTGAAAAACACCGCATGTGTGACATATTTGCGCTGTTTGAAATCCGAGCTCTGAACAAGCCAAGGAGAGCGCTCAAGCCAAATAAGGGATACTCAGAATCGCTCATTATGATCTATTGAGGGTAAGCATTGAAACTCCGCGTCAAACATTTTTGATCCCCTTGGGGACCGAGGTCTTTCGAGGGATAAAAAAGCTCCGTTAACAATGCAGCAGTTAGAGAAACCTCTCGATTTCCAAGAACTCGAGTACCTTTCACCGATTCTTCACCTGTCCAAGATCTTGGTAAACGTAATGAGAAATGTCGTAAAAGCTATCAGGTGTCATTTATAAGTAAGACGGAGATTTCGAATCGGGGGGCCTACGCATTTGTGACTTCCAAGCCGCAGGGGAGGATCCGGAAACGCACCAATGCGATTTTAGACAATTTCCACGTGAACTCATCCTCAATTGACTTCTAAAACGCCTTTCCGTCCTGATAAATTCAGTAGATGTGATTGATCGCAGAAAAACTTCACTGCAGATTTTTAAGTTCAACTTTCCACGTCACATCCTAAACAAATTTCTAGCTCTATAAGTCATCAAGGAGGGTTGATAGCCTCCTCGCAAGGATTCGTCTATTTCTAGCCACAATATTTCGTTGCATTTGTAGTGGCACCCAAATCCTTCCATCAATACGCCAACTCTATATGGAGCTATTTTAATTGCTGTCACTAATTATTTCTCATAAGATATGAGATACGGATTTTCGTCTATCCTGATAAAATTGTAAAAACCAAAATAAATTTTAAAAAATGTTGGCAAGGCGTACCATGTTTCTGCGTACCATATTCAACTGAATTAAATTTTCGAAATCAAAAACCCTTTTTGCAAAATCTTCAAATGTTTCCTTTCGATGTTTTGGACATGCCGTTCGTTATTTAGTTCTCTGTTAGCAATTGCTTCTATTCTTACTAAATAAATACGTAATGAAAGTTAATTTTACCATTAAAAACGATTGAAAGAAAGGTAAATCTGCAAGAATTCACATTAAATCAAGTTTAATGTATAAGAATCGATCGTTTAAGAAGAAATGGAAAAATACGTGTACTATACGTAAAGAATATCATACGAGTAGTATAGTGGTGAGATTATTCCAAATGCAGGAATTTTCCACATTCTTACCATGAATACCCAAAGATTTTAAATCTGTTTACTCCACCTTATACAAGGATGACCATAATTAGCTAAAGAAATCTCATTAAATTTAGTCTTCCATCGAAGCTCCAAGACAAGCATCAATTAGAGAATGCTACGCGATTGCGGCATTCAAAACGAAAAACAAATGAAGATGTATAAAATGAAAATACTAGAAAACTATTGTGTAAAGTACTTGTGAAAATACGAACTCAAAAAAGTATATTACTTTATACACGAATTCATAAATGATTATATCATTTTTATTTGCATAGGGTAATTTTAATTATATCCTATACGTTAATCTACATCTACATAAATATCTTCCAAGCCGCCTTTCGGCGCGTGGCAGGGGGTGTAAACACCAAGCGTTCGAGTTACCTCTTTAGTCTGTTGTTGTAGCGATTCGTTCGCGAAAAGAATGAGTCCCTAAAACTGTTAGTCCTCGCATCTATTTCTCCTATTTAACGCTCATTTTAGGAATAATTCATCCTTCATTATGGTTGGGAGAAGGAGGAAAATTTCCCGCCTACGCGTATCTAAGTTAGCATACTAATGGTATTCTCCATACGTCATTCACATCATATCCATAGTCCCAATCTCGCCCGCAGTAATGACGTTTCTATTCTATTCTCTATATTCTTGAACATAATAACACCAAGGTAAATTGGTACTTCAGAAATTATACTGAACCGTCCAATATGTGCTTACTCAAACCCACGTATCGACAGTAAAGTCCTTACTGTAAGCACAATGATTAAATTCCCGGAAACTATTTCCGGGACATTTGGAAAGATGAATTAGTTCCCGAATATATCCCAGAAAACCTAGCTGTGGTAGACTCACTTTAAGGCATAAGCATTGTCCCGATCACAGTTAAAGGACAAAATCCGGAAAGGACTGCATTTTTTGGTAAAAGAAATCGATTTTTATCATTTTCCGGGAGTTTTGCCTCAAAACTTACCGACGAGGGTAGGATTTTTGCTTCCGCGAAAGCAACTGATGCTGTTTCTTAAAGTAAAAACTTGCAGGCCCTCAAGAAGTACCGCTAATGTAATCCATCAAGCTACCTTCATTTCCAGGCTAAATATCTAAAAAAAAAATAGAACTGGAATAGTACCTCCCTCGACGTGCAGGTTACAATAACTTCACATAAATCCGCTACGCTTTTTAAAATAAAATCCGCTTTGGGCTTTTTGTGGCTTCAAATAATATTACGGTCATATTTCATTAAGCGGTAACCTGACAGGAAACTCTCTCCGCCCCAATACAATGGAATTTGCGGATACTTTTACAGACATTGTTTCAGCGAATTAAGGTGGAACTAACTGTACTCGAATGAGCACGTATTTTGGCGAAAAAGCGGAGATTTTTCTTCTTGATGTCGATGGTTTTTGCTTGAAGATCTTAAGATGAGAAGCTAATGATTAAATTCTCCGTGAGTACTTGCTTAACTATCGAATGATGTCCTCGGCGATTGGACTTTTTATCCGTCTCAAAAAATTAAGCACATACGAATTATGTTACGTTTATATGAAACCCGTCAATGAATTCTAACAACTTAATATGCATTATACTTTGTGTTAATAACCTGGTTAATTAATTTGCTCTTCCTATACGTTCTACAACTCGCCATTTACCAGGTTTCAGTTAGTATTTTCTTTCAGAGGAGACCAAGCTCACGCAGAAAATCTTGAATAAACACAGATTCAGAAAATCTAGAATAAAATTCCAATTAATAAACAATAAAAATGAAATAAGGGTATTCCAGAAAAGTCCCTGCCAGAAAATGGCACCGGAACAATTTAATTATACAAAAAATGCAAATTATTTTGTTGGGAAATTAACCGATATATTATTAATACCGGTAAATTTATCATCAAGAACTTAAAAAACCAGCGGATACATTTGCGGAAATCGAAGGAACTGTAAGTACAGAAACTCCAATTTTGCTCTGCGAATCATTTCCGTAAAAAAGCTACGGCAATTAAGCATCGAGGGGAATAGAACAATTTTTTATCCTGCGACACTTAAGGGTTAGTTGTAAGAAGAGACTAATTAGTCTCAATCTCGCCCGTAAATAAAGACGATTTATTATTATTATTATTATTACTACATGTGTCTATTCATCTGTTTCCTAATGTTATCTCAAGGGGTCAGCTGAGTTCTTTGCTCATCTAATTTAATCTGATATTTTCTTTTGGATGATCACGTACCGATCACGTAAGCTTAATAATGAAATGTATTGGGATAACTTAGGGCACTTTTGATACAACTGTGACGTTTGTACTTCTCCGATAAAAAAAGAATTACTATAAAGCATTAATTATCTTCAATTTTGTTTTTGAAACAATTAGCCCCTACTCGGTGCATCTGATAAATCATTTTTATAATAATGATTTTTGTAGATTTTATTATTATTCTTATTCCCACAGTTGTTGCTAAAGTTTACGTCATTGTTGTACCAATTGCATTGTTTAGATCGTAAAGACAGCAAAACGATTACATTACTGTATTAATATGATCGTGATTCTTGTGTAACGACCTTTTTCATGCAAATAAGTTACTATTACACAAGGCTTATCACATTTCCCGTTTGGATCGGGAGAATATAAAGATATAAAAAATCATGGAAAGCATTTAAACAAAAATTATTGACAAATAAGTGTCGCTGGCATAACTTAGAGTGGCCTAAAAGCACATGGTTAACTCAGACTAAGTTTTTTTTACACAACGTCCAGATATAGTACCGGTTTGACTCGCTTAAAATTCAATTGGTTCCCGTTTCTTACCAGTATAATATCGTGTAACTCTAACAATCATGTTGTTGACGTTGGCACTGCATGCATCATTACCTCTGAAAATGTTATTGCTGGTGGTGACACTATATTCCAACTGCTGTCGTCAAACTTGTAATGCAGACAACAATCTTTGCTATCAACGGAAGCGATTGGTGCTCACCTCTGCAGATGCAGCCTCAACGCTCAGGTCGTCTTCGTCTTCGTCCAATCCGACGATTTGCAGCGCCTCTTCGAGGGAGTACTCGGGGATAAGGCAAGCGGAGGGCACGGCACCCTCCTCCTCTTCACTCTTCTTGGTTACTTCCTCCCCCTGTCCACCCGATCCCAGGGACGACAATATGGATTCCGGGTCTTCAACACCGACCACGCTATCCGGACGTTCTTCGGCATCCTCCTGCAGAACGAACTCGCCTAAGAGATAGAGAAAATGGCACGTTCAGTATCAAAAGCATCGATCATCGCGGAGTTTTACGAGGGAACAATATTCAAAGTTATTTCATCAGAGTCGCCTTTGTGGAACTCTTGAGAGTGGAAGCTTCGTTTCCGAAATGCGCATAGGGTAATTCCACAATTAGAAATTCCCATAGTGGAACCCTTGAGAATGGAAGCTTTGTTTCCGAAATGCGCATAGGGTTATTCACATAAATTGGTAATCCGGAACTTCCCGTTTGCCTCCAAACGCGAGTTCCATCTGCCGAAATACGGCTTATAGAGTGTTTAAACCACTAATTTTCCAATGTATTCACCGCTATACACTTTCAACAAAACTTCACTAGTCATGACTGAAAACAAATTAAACCATACCTAACTAATAGCCTATAATTGGGAGATATGCTTCCATCTAATAGATCATACTGAATGTATATCGTAGCTATAAGAACAGCCGAGGCAATTTTAAACACTAAATGCTTTTGGATTAAATTTTACAACGCTATTTCCTCTAAAAAAAAATAGATCCATCTCTAAAATAGTTCTGGGTTATAGTCAACTGCCCTAAAACTATGAAAAAGACAACGTATAAGAAAATCATCAATGCCTTGAATTGACACTTAGATTACCGAATATTTAGTAAGAGAATTATGTGGACCAAACATAACTACAAAAAGCATTAAACTATATTAAATACACAAAGAAAACGAGACAAAAATGTTGGGAAAAATAAGGTGATTTAGTAATTCAGTAACTAACTTAACGAATAATAGTAAAGACAAAATTGTACACACGGGTGACTACTGCTCAAATCTCCCTGACAACAATAATTCAACAATTGCCCCTACAAGTTAACTAACCCACGACAAAAGCGAACAACAATCGTTGCCACACATTCGCAATAGTCGCCTTTCGGCCTACATGCTTTACAAGCGTTAGGAGCAATAGAAAGTTGACTTTACAACTCAATCCCGTTACGCGCTCGTAAGGTGATACAAGCATGCGTGAGAAGAGATGTTAGAGGACGCAAACGCACGCACTTATTTGTTTAACTAATTGGACCACAACCCTTTTAATACGAAAGCCTACGAAATGTTTGCCGACACCCTCTTCATGAATATTAATAAAGATACGTGGGTTTATACACACGAGCATGCGGTGGAAGCCAAGAAAAGGAAAATATTAGCGTGGTATTACTGCCGTTTGTTCTGGACGATGCAAATACGTTTCTGTGCGCGTAATTAATTTTTGACATTTTAAACCATTTGCAGAGTAATCACCGTCAATCGAATCGCCGATGGGACATGGTCGATTTGTCTTGTTCGAGCGATATATAAAAAAAACTTCGCCGCAATTTGATCTTCAATCGTTTACCTTAATGTCCAATGAAAGTAATGAAATATTTCGCGTTATTTTTTTTCAAATTTTAAAAAGAACTACAATTGAAAGAAGTTGGTCAACTATTAAATTAAAGTACTAAACAGATATTCACGGTGAATTTTACGAGAAATTTAGAAAAACAATTCAATCGAGTAGGAAATATTGATACATACACATGCAGGGGTCTGAAATGGAAGATGAGTCCAAGGGTAGGCAAGTATAAAGGAGCATTGTTTGTAAACGAGGCATATGAGGTGCCCCGAAATGATACAGCGTAATCGGCTTGTATTATTGGACAAAAATCTTAAATATTAATCCTGTAAACGGATTTAATTACTTAAAGTCTTCCTAACTTAACTTGAATTAAGGAACGATCAGTGTGAGAAACGATGTGATGAAATGGAACATCAATTTAGACAAGAAAAGATAAAAATATTACTTCAAGCAATGTCTTAATCACCAGTTTAATCATTTCCATTCAATATTGTATCAAGTGTTGTAAAAATAATCCTTCGAACAGTCAATTTTCAGATACCTCAATCTATTTTCAATCCCCTGTGTCAGTTTCTATTGTTTTCAATTGTTACAACTAATTATTTTTANGCTCCTCAACAATAAGACTCTATTTATTATTAATAATATTTTATGATTGCATTTTATTATTAATATTTTATTATTATATTATCATTTTATTATTTATTTTTATTAGTCGATTGTTTGGCGATACATTGTCAGACATGTTTTGGGTTCTTTCAAATAAAAATGCATAACAACCGCATGTTAATGAATCTGATTCCCAGGCAACAAACTTACACGCTTCGCTTCGGCCCGTTGATCGCAGATTACAACAACTAAAATTAACTCTAAAAACTACGTTTATAATTTGATGCGTACTATTAAACCTCATACTCTAAAGAAGCAAAATACGTATCTTTTGATTACATTTAAGACTAATAGACCCGTAAACTAAAAGGGCGATCAAAAGAGAGAATGTAATGAGAAACTCAATCAAAACGCGGAATTTCCCTCAGATTTAAAACCATTAGTCAAAGTACGGACTCGCGAGTGCGCTGTCCAAAATAAAATGAGACGAAAGCCTTAACAAGGTTTAGTAGGAAGCACGTTCACGATTAGGGTGACCTCACAGGGCAACAACACTTCAATCACTTCCATACTTTCAATCCAACCGCGGTGTCAAAGCATTGCTTACATTCTAAACGTGAGTGAAGGGTTTCAAACATGGAGATTAGAATCATGTACAAAAGTTCCTTGGAAAACGATACCAATGTACAAGTGAATGCAATCGAACTTTCATGATAGAGAGATTTCAAATAAGACTTGGTCAATCAGAGTTGTGTAATATACAGAAGGGAGAAATGTTTAGATGATGGAATTCCAAAGGAGTAACAAGTGTGAAAAATAGCGACAAGACTGGGACTCGAACCCAGGTCTCCCACTTTCCGGGCAGGTATTCTAACCACTGAACTGCAAAAATAGGCAAAAGGATATTGCTTCGACGCGAAATATTTTTGAAAGGCTTCTACAAGGCTTCTAACTCGATCATTGACTCCTAACCTGAACGAAGAAGTATGTGATAACTTGTGAGCTCAAGAATATAAAAAATGCACCTTTTAATAAAAGGAAACAATGAATACGATACTAACAAGAATATCAATAACGCCATGTTCGATTATTTGGAGGAACGCGTGTATTATTACATCAGTTCTACAATGTACAGCAGTAGAAGCGAGTAGCCTTACTCATCGTCTCTTACAGATTGTGGCATTCACCTTTAATTCAGAAATTCCTTGTAAAGGGAAGACGACCAAATGAACAACCAACAATAACTACAAGATTAAATATCATTCAACAATCACAAACGAATGCATTTCAACAATGTATCATAAGAAAACAATAGAAGGCTACAGCTACTGATAATAATACAAATATACTTAACGTTAGATAACTTAAAGCATAATTAGAATATAAAAGACGATTTCAAAAGAATATCCTGATAGTGCCTAGAACTATTTATTTATCTACAAGTATATGCATTTGACCGATGATTATCGTTCCAATGGTAATAAAAACGAAGGAAAATAGGGAGTTTGCTACGAAAAACTACTTTCAATAATTTCAATATTATGTTTGCTGCAAGGAGAATGCAAAAAATAACATCAAATTATGACGACATGTGTATATATATATACACACATACATACAGAAGCCCTTATTCATTTACTTTAATAACTTCTAAACAAGGTAGCTTCATTAGAGTATTGAATTCAATATGCATTTACGAACTTGAGAGGAAATGAGTCCTTCCAAACATAACTCAGGGTATCTTCCACTACCTTTACGCAAAAAAATAAAGATTTTAATAGAAATATTATGAAATATCACTTCATTTCCTCGATAATCCTAAGGGTAGCCCCAAACAAAAAAGGAAGAAGTATTTTATGAAATCGTATTAATAAAACAATGTGTGAACTTTTCGACGTAATTTTCCGGAAGTTAGTCATTTTCTTACGGAACAGCGATTGCGCCAGTTGATAGCATCCGGTAACGCTTTTCAGGACTATAAAAGCTACATGTTTACCTTGAAAGTCTGATTAAATAAGGTTCTTTTTTCGGATAGAATACTAGATTATTATTATCAAATGATGGATGTGGCAGTATTTCAGAAAACGGTCGAAAAGATATACAAAAACCCCATTGGATGAATATAGAATTACTCGATAATTAGATAGACTTTTGGTATATATACATTTTTGCTAGCTTATTTCCGATGGTGATGCTAATCCTTCCAAATAAATGGAATTTGAGGAAGATAACTTGGATATCTACAAACCTCACAAGAAGAAAGCGTTTATATGTGGCAAAACGTGGACAAATGGCATTATAAAATAGACATTTCTCCCTTTATGTTAACAAAAATGAGTTTTTAAACATTAACTCTTTAGGAGTGTATTCATGTATAAATCCTTAGAAATTAAAAGTGTCAAAGGAGCACAAAAATACATCTTATTCTTCGTTATGAATTAACATATGTCGGAACAATTTACCAGAAGATGCTCAAAATCTTTAGCGCAAATTTTAAAATCTCTATAAGCCATCTTCCTTAGCCTTGGAAAATATTTCTTTCTGTATTAGCTAAATACTTCATTTCCGTTGTATATATAGTAATTGATGCTAGTTTTCATGATAATGCTGAAGGATATGCTACTATTATGCTCATCGTACGTCGAGATTTAACAAAATCATGAAGTACCAGAAAAATCATGCTTTGGGAAAAATATTTTTCAAAAACAACACTTCTGTAGAATGAGGTATGTGCGATTAAGACGTAAAAATCTCATAAGATTTCTTACAGATATATAATGTCTCCTTTTAAATTAGTCATACTAGAGTAGATCAACATGTATATTGTTGGGCACGTAAATCAGCAAAGTATCGTTGAATTAGTTGATATTACTGACCTTCTCCGCATTCTTGAGGTAACAAACACCCTGTATCCAAAAGAATTGACTTTTACAACAACAGATAGGAAGGCAGAACGACGTGTGTACGACATGGTAATAATACGTAACGCGGTGAACTTTGAAGTAATAAATTCTACAGTTATCATTAACTTCCTATATTATACTTACAACAGTATGTACTACCTCATTACCAAAGTTATTTTCTTAAAATCAGCGAGGGAAATTAGAACGTCTTCAACAATATACCACATTGTATATATTGTAGTTGTATTGTTATAAGTAATACTTTTTCGTGCTCCTCAACAATAAGACTCTACCATCGTCCCAACGTTAAATAACAATCTCTGCCCAACAATGGCGAAAAACGAAGTCTTGTTTGACTGAGGACAATTTACTCGTCTAACACACCATTCTTGAGAGAGAAAACATATCTCCATTGTGAGTCGCTTATCTTGCAATCGATTTCAGCTCGACCGTTCGGCCTCATTGCAAGCAGAAAGAATATTGCATTAACCTTGTCACATCCTTGGCTATGAGCAGGTGCAATTCCCTTCAAAGAGATACTGGCGGCAGCTGCATCGGCAGCCGGAGGCAAGCCTTTCCTTCTTTTTCGGGAAGACTTTTCCTACTAATATACGGAAACTCACGAAAACATTTTTATGGAAGGAGTAAACGGAGACCTGAATTAATACTGATACCACCACTTCCACAATCTGAAGGAATATACAACGAGACGGGCGCAACCAGTAAAGAGGGCAAACACCACACGCTAGTTACCATCTCAGACGCAAATTTACCTGTGGTAATACCTATAGTATTCGTTATCTACAATAAGCTTTATTGGAATAAGGGAGTGCTTAAGTCGTATCCTACAGTTTCTACAACCGATATTTTACATTATTCTTTCCTGTAGACAATAGAAAATAACATTATTATCTAGGAAATAAAGGTTACATGATATGATTCACTAAGAAACCACTGATATCTGTAATGCATACGATCTCATGGATTACGAGAATCTATCGTCAAATCCAACCCAAAATGTAACCAATGCTGATAGTTAACATGCTTTCCCGATAGCTGAAATTCAATTAAATAATTACATATAAAATACAAAGCAATTTTAGGTAATATAATGCTCGCTGAAAAAATCCAGAAAAACGTATTTTTCTTCTTCCTCTTGAGGTTGCTAATGGAGACGATGATTTAATACCGTAACCATCAGTTAAAAATTTATCAAAGGACTATCTTCGGTCTAAATATATTCTCAAATCCGTGATACTTTTTATATCTACTACCTAGGCCTTCCTCTATCTTTCAATCTTAACATATTTTCTTGAAAGTCTTATGAATTTCTTGCATCCCAAAAGTTCGAGAAAATGGCACATCATTTTATCCACAACACTTATGAAATTTATATTGTCCTCGAGTCCCTATACGTTGCTTTTCTTATCAACAAAACTTGTTCTTGTTATGCGTCTCCAAATCTACGTTTCCATAGCCACCGCCAATTCATCCATACGATCTGTATTTTCGTACCCATATCAATCGCGGACCTATCGCTAGACCTGCAAATATTTCCATCCGATGCTTCTTAACCTTATCTATCCTTCAATCAGCAATACAATACAAACGTCTTTATAGGGCAACATTCGGACTAAAAAGTCCCATCTTCCATTTTATTCCATCCCGATTTACTCCATCTTATAATATCTCATCTTATAATCTTATCAGACAAACGTTTAGATCAACCAATTCCTTCCAAATGCATGCGTTAGTTTCAAAAACATTATTTACACCTAGATGTAGGCTTGCATTTTGAAGTTACGCTTTGAGGAGCTCTAATGAAGAATCACAACCAGAAACACATTGAGCATGAAAAATTTCACGCTTTTAATGCCAGAATGGTAGAATCCCTAAAAGGAGTGCTTGCTAGGAAATAAAGTAAACTTGTCGCAAATTAATCCTTAATCCAATATTTCATCTTTATTCGATATTTTCTTATTCCCTTTAATATTCTCAATTATTAAATATTACTGCCTACTTCTTACAATTTCAAATCCAACATCTGTTTCTGTCTGAATTTTTGTAAGAATATTGCATTTCTTTTTGTCTGCTTTTCTTCAGGTTTGTTGTTGGCACTTTTCTTTTACTTATCTTCCCCTCTTCTTTTAAATTTTAGTTGCTACTTTCAGTAGGTTTCGCAGGTTTTTCACGCCCCCCTTTCACATGGGTGTTTCCCTGCAGGGTTTTATTTTTTTCCTAAGTGCAGACTTTGGTTTTTTAAAAACCCACATAATGATCCCTTCTTTTATTGTTTTTCTTTAGTTCAACTCCCAATACCTCTTTCATTCTTTCTGTAATGTGTAAGGTTTAGATGTAAGAAGAGACTAATTAGTCTCAATCTTGCCCGTGAATAAAGACGTGTTATTATTATTATAAAACATCAGGATATCAGGACAATTATTACTAAAGAAGTGCTGGTAGAACTTTAGGGATGCTCAAACATCCTTATGAGGGAGCCTGAAAGCATGATTTCTATGCCGTGGTAACACAATCGGATAAATAGCAATAAGTTTCCCGGTCACGCCACCGAGAAACGACCGTACCCAGACTTTAGCACGGCTGTCGAACCAAACGAAAAGAGTTTCACAAACGACATATGAAACGAACCACTCAAACAGCCGGTGTACCTCCCATAAACCGGCCCATCAATCGGACAAACGCCCCGAACCCCCTCGAAATTAAGACATCTGCCGACCGGCGCGGTTCAACATTTCCGACAACTTTATCGCCATCGAACCGGCGACGAAAAACCATTCAATAGCATTCGAAAATCCACCCGTTTTACAGTCTCTTCAATGGGGCGTAATTGTGAAATTAACCCGCATTCACAGCACCTATTTTGGCCGCGTCCTCGCCCGGAGTGACGCGGAGCCCAAGCCACGCCGACCCCGGATTAAGGATCGAGAGCGGCGGCGGTTTGGTTGCGTAGGTGGGTCTCTCTTCGGTAGGGGAGGTAGGCGGGAGTTGTTACGTGAACCAAGGGGTGGGAGCGGGGTCGCAGCCAATGGCAGAGAGGCAAGGGGGCGGGACATGGGGGTGGGCAGCCGGGAGGCAGGGCCCCTTCCGGACCGGCGTTGCCGCATTTTAGCGCGATCAAAGAGGGGACGTGGGGTGGGGGATCCCCCCCATCGGGAACCAATTCTCCCCCTTTTACCGGCAGGAATGGTACCGGATCAAGCATGGCCGACTCTTTTTGTAAAATTTTCGGAAAGCGGGCGCTCCGTCACGAATCCGGGGGAAAAAACGGTAAATTGAAGGAAACCATTAGGGATCGCGACATGTGGTCCGCTAATTGAACGATCGGGTTCTTTTTGGGGGCCTTCGCCGGAAAACTTGAAGGAAATAAAACAAGAGGGAGGTTCTTGCGGGATGATTGTGGAAGATTCTTGAGGGGAAATGGTTTTTATGTGGGATGCCCACGACCTCAGTGCCGCCATTTTCGGAAATGGGTACTAATTTCAACCACAAATAAAATGGAGAGAATAAAGTCTTAAATAATAATGGTCAAAAATGTCACCATAAAACCCCAAGCGAGCTGATTTTATAAATCGAATAAAAGAAATCAAATTATTAATATCAATTGTTTGGTGTCGATCTACATCATTACATGAAACCAATGACTGTCTCATACCTTAGAACGGAAAAATCTGCAAAAATGGATCGATACATGTAAC
Organism: Ladona fulva; assembly: GCA_000376725.2. Lineage (NCBI taxonomy): Eukaryota > Metazoa > Arthropoda > Insecta > Odonata > Libellulidae > Ladona > Ladona fulva. The sequence goes on along the minus strand of KZ308290.1, from coordinate 244,265 downwards.
CCAGCGCCGCCAGTGTCGGGAATGGATATTAATAATAAATTTCCGATTGATCACCATATGTGGAGAGGATAATCTCCTTTTAAATGGCTTTAAGTCAGCATTCATTAAGACAAATGGGCTTAAAATTATCGGAAGTTGTAGTTCATGCCATACGTGGGTTCAGAGTTATGATTTAATAACCAAACCAAGTTTAAATCATTATTAAAAATAACGATAACACCGAAGAAAACTTTCTAGGTAGCACTCCATTTAAGGATAGAAGCCACCAAGATGAAATGTTAAAAGAAAGGATTAAATTAAGTGATAAAATTTACAGAAGTGAATTATTCGAATACCGTAGGGAATAAATAACTACAAGGAAACTAACACCTTAACGATAACCAACGGAGTTTGCTAAGTAATTCTGTAAATGGGTTTACTTTTCAACATTTGATCCGCATGTTTCATTTAAAATGAGTACATCCGCGTGGATCGAGGACCGAAGTTAATTAACCACCCTCAAGATATATCATCAACATATATGCTGGTTTATTAAGAGTCATATCTAACTATCATATTCCCTTTTCTATCGAGTGAAATGATAATTTAGATGAAAACGGGTTTAGCTATTACAATGCGATAAGCTAAAATTATCGCAAGTGACCAAACTAATTTTTGGTCTAATAAATTACGTCAACAAAAATGGCGTCCTCAATCGATGAAACATAACAAAACCCAAAATAGAGATGTTTTCCAATCTACCTTTTCGTCTGTACAATATTTCTAAACTAAATGAAGTATCCACCGTTTGGAGTGATTTAATTAGCTAGTAATTTTAAACATCCCATGGTGGTCGCCTTCATGTCGTAAAGGGAAAGTTATGGATATCGATCCAAGGAAAATATTTGAAAAGGGTAGTACAATGACCCTACGAACGAATAACCTCTCATAGCATTCGACATGGAGAGACCAAAATGAATGCTATAATTCAGTATGATTCAGATGTAGGTAGCTTTTATGTCATCACAGCCATGAACAGAAATATGACGAAAGTAAAGAAAGGATACATTTTCCTCCAACTTGTACCGAAACGAAAGAGTTCGATTCAGCAAGATATGATACCGTGTAATATATACTCTTTAACGTCGCAGGAACCATTTTTTTCTACACCTGTTATCATAACTTGATTTTACAGGCATTAAGGTGACATTTGAACTGTCTTTCCGGGTCGATATATTGGATTTAAGTCCGACAGATCCGTTCATTAGCAAAGCCGACCCCGAACTTGTCCTGAAACATTGTGTTTCGCGGCTCAAATCTCAACCCATGTCGTCTAACACAACCTCACTAACTAAAACGACCCCGTGCAAACCTCTAACACACACCCTCCACATCTCAACATCATAGATTAGACTACCACGACTACTGGAAATCATGAATCCTTCAGAATGAGATCAAAAGAAGCGCTCTTCCTACATTTGGAGCCATTCCTCGCCTCGGTTTTAAAAGGCCTCCGTGGTAAGGTCGGAAGAGTGACTTCAACTGGTGGATAAGGGAGGTGGTCTCACACGCACGCACTCTCTTTTTCACTCTCTCCGTCACGAATCACGAAAGTTGGACGGCGCACGACTCAAGAAAAGCCAAAGCGTGTCGTGGGAAAAGAGATTTGTTTATCGTCCGAGTGGACTGGCAAACATTATGCACCCACGTTCGGTGACGTCAGTGGGCAAATAGAGCGAATGGCGGCGGATACACATGACGCTTCGAGTGGGTCAATGGTCCAGCCATCTTCGCAGCATCCGCCAAGGATAGCGAACCAGAGACAAGAGCGATCGATCCGTGGAGAAATAAGGCTGTGCCAGATACATGATGGCTTAGTTAAACCCAAACCGAATCTTAATGCTATCCTGACAGTTATATAGGTGGAACTGAACCAATAATTACGGTTAGAAACACATAGGAATCAAATTTTCAAAATGATAAAAAATACAAGAAACCAGCGATTAACGACCGTAGTCTACGATTTGGGTTTGCTACCGACATCACATACGGGGTCGGCAGATGATAATGGTAAAGTACTGTTCAAATGGCTTCGACAACTTAGGTCATGTCTCACGTAGAATCCAACCGGGCAACGAACCGGGGTCCTCCTTTATCGATTTCGAACGCGTTGCCCACTTGGTTATCCGGGAGCCCTAAGATGGCGAATAGAGATATATTTATTACTTTTGGCACTAACTTTTGCGAAAAGATGCCCTTACTGCTGCCAACACGTCTCTGAAAGACTGGGAACGAACCTGGAACCGCGTCCACCAAAGACGGAAGAGCAACCAGCTGTTACAAGGGTTCTCAAGGTTTTAGATACAAGAATCCAGAAGCACTTGCATCCCATACCCCCTAATCATTGTGGCAAGAAATAAATTTATCTGTCACATTCGCAGAAAATTGTGGATATTGGGCAATATGTGCACCTGAAAGGCAGTGCCATTATGGGATAACTTGAACATATAAAGCTAACAAAAGTAATTTTTTATTATCTCGATATCACATTATTAACTGTACGTTATGAACAAGCATCCGAATATCAAGGAATACGAGAACCAAGAGTTGATAACTCTTGAGCTAAGCTATGCGGGAGCCTATTGGCTAAAATATATGATAATATGGTTTAAGAAAATGATTCACGGATATATTTCAAGTTAGCAGGAATCACTACAAAGTCGATGTTTTACGCCGAGAGTAACACTACAGTGCATAAGGAGGAATGCATCTGAACGTGAACATTTCGTCAGTTGTAGATCAACAGGGATTTCGCGACATGGATACATAATTTGTTTACTTTTTGCGAAATATTCGCGAGGGAAGCTTGCTAAATACTCTACGATTGATTTTCATGGTATACGGTGTTACGTTTTCACTTGATAAATCCAGGTTACGAAAAGTCTATAAACTTGAAAAGAGTATAACGTTAAAAGTAGATTTTAGAAAAGAAGAACCTACATTCGAAATTTTTCGCGACAAAATTATTACGTTTAGTAGAAGCGTCCGCAATGAATAGAACAAAAGGGAAGGATGCATCAGACCATAAATACATTTAGAAATCGGCAAATACTCTGAAAAAAACACACTCCGACGACGTCAGGCCCCGAATTAAAACGGACATCCTTTCGATAAGTCTAGGCAACAAAAGGCCTGAATTTCACATTCTTGAGAAAGCCAAAAGACGCCGACCCAAAGGGAATGGCATCCCCATCTAGATAGCGGAACCAGAAACACTTCTTCCCCTAGGCACCACAAGGAGCTAATGGACCCAGAGGCCGTTCTTTTCAAAGCGTAATTTGGAGTGGAACGGACCGAAGAAGAGCCTGAAGAGGGAACCGGAAGAAAGGAGCTGAAGAAAAGGTGCGAAAAGGTGGGGTGAAGATGAAGTTGCGATTTGGGAATGGCAAAAACAGACTTTTCTGGCATGAATTCCGCATATTATTTTAGGAGCGTTGGCTGTCATATCAATGGATTACCTCCCAAAACTCATACCGTGTACCTTGGTTAACGACGGCCTTGGTTAACGACAGCCTTGGTTAACCAAGTGCTTGGTTCACCACGAGTGGTTATGACAGAAAGATATCTCGGGTAACGACTCACGCTTTGGTTTACGACGCCTTCTGGTGAAGATTGACAATTAAAAAATTCTTTTGCGATTATTCATTTTATTAATAACTAGTAAACGCCCCCGTCAAGCATGACGGAACTTAATTTAGTTTAAAAATATATCTATTATCGTATACATATGGTCCTCCTAAGCCAGAAACAGTCCGTCGTGAGATCATAATAAATCAATATATTTCTTACCATTATTTATATTATTTTCAAATGTATTCAAGTCACAAAAGCCTACTTTACGTACATATCTTATAAAAATTATAAGAACTGATTATCCCCGTGTACTTATATGGGATAATTCATGAAATTAACATTCTACAATGGCATAAGTCGTCAAAGGGATGGGTTGTTATTTCCTATAACGAAATTTCCGTTTGTTTTATCAAAATCCTCGAATTTTCGGATCTATATTAATATTTCACGACTAAAATATGAATCTATGATCATTTTCCTTTCTTTTGAAACTTCTCTTGATTTCGTAAGACCATTGTTTCTAATTTAATTTTCTAAAAGAAAACCTCTTCAAGTCATGAAAACGTACTTTTCGTTCATCTGTTAAGGAAACGTTTTTTTGTGATCCTGGGTGCGAACCCGGGCTTTTACAGAGATGAGAATAGTTTTCCTATTTACTATTTAACCCATCGTAGAAACACAATGCAGCTAGTTTCAGATCTCTAATTCAAGCCGTTTCTGAGATAAATAGGGGGAAAGACAGACATTTGATTTTCATATATATAATATTTTCTTCAAATATAATCAAATAAATTACAAGTAACAAATTCTGATGAAATTTTAATGGGTTTTATTTTATATTTGACAAGTAGTTTGGTTATAGAAAATCGTGCCTTGGATAACAACGGCTTAGGGTTAACGACGATAATCTTGGTACGGATTACAGTCGTTAACCAAAGTACCATAGTATTTTCAAATGTAACATAAATGGTTGTGTCTCATATACCAGATGCATCTATACAATCATGATTACCTAGCTGGTCAACCCTAGATGCGTGTACAATGAGTAGTTTGACCGTAACCTAACTGAAGCATACAGCTTTGTTAACATATGTTTTCATCAGATATACCTATATCATATTCGACGAAGTGTTTTCATTACTGTGGCGTGCAGGAAGTTGTTCTAACGCGGGGTAGTTTCTTATTCGCTCAGCCGCAAACTAGTCGAATATTCCGGAATAAGAAACAGAATCAATTCTTTTAAATTTAATTCAAGCTATTTATGAGTATAGTCCTGATGCGGTTGGTTCAATGCGAAGCGGTATACTACGGCGATATTCCGGCGTGATATATAAAATCACATTGCGATGTACGTAATGTGATGTTGCATCTTTTGATGACGTATTTTGATAGGAATAGTATGTCCCGGCCCTAATATTTTATGAACGTTATTATGTAATATACTCGTATTGGTCCCAGATCATTATCGATAATGCGCTAACGATTTCTGTGTATGAATAGGCTTTCGTATGAGTCGAATTTTGAGGTCCCCTGTACCGATTTTGTTTTATTTTTCTTTTTATTCTGTGGTTATTTTCTTGTGTGTTGCGCGACGCTTGATATGTTTATTTGATTACGTAGAAAGTGAGCCAAGTGTTCTAAAAATCTGGTTACTACTCTTCTTTTTGTCTGTTCATAATAGGCTTTGTCTCAATCTTGACTTGACGTTATTATTATACCATTCCATTAAAGTGGCGAAAACCCTTAACATTTTCAAAATCTATAAAACAAATTTAAGTCAAATATAAATGACTTGGAACAAATTGATGGCAATTAGTGAGCTATTGCGTTCGCAATATGATGTTTTCACTGTATGTTGGAGTCTGATTTATATCGTTAAGCGTCAGCCCTCTGAATAGCCTTCACAATGCGATATGTTCCCAAACGACAGCGCCTGTGAAACGGATAAACGTAAATCGAGGGTCTAATGCATATTGGTACGATTAAAATCGAAAATACGCTCCACGAAACGACACAAGATGAATGACCATTGTCGGAACCATGAAAAAACAGAAAGAAACGGAAAGTGGGCAAAATGACTCCGAAATGAGCCAGGGATCGGCGAAGAAGACGAAAGGAGAGAGAGAGAGAGAGAGAAAAAACAGGAGAGAAATAGTGGAATGCGGAGATGGGCACGAAAGGGTCGGGTGGTTCAGAAAAGGGAGGAGCCCACTCAAAATCTTTGACGTTCCCTCACCACGCCCTGGCCCCAAGGCGCATGCGTAGGATACCCACCCTCCCCACCCCTATCGGCAGGGGGTTATTCACCACCCCCGCAAGGGGCGGCAGAAACCCCAGAAAAGGGGGAAATGGATCGAGATGGAAAAAGAGGCGGATTTGGAAGAGGAAAGATCGATTTCGGGCAGGCCCGCGAGATCCCCGCCTGAAACGCGGGATGTTGAGTGCGGCCATTAAAATGGGATAACGCCTCCAGTTACGCGTGAGATTGGCTGAAGGGCAGAGGTTAAAGTAAATGGAGAGCGTTTAATATCGCGAATGAATCCCACGCCCACGCCTGCAGCGGGCGAATGCGATACGATATTCAGGTTTCAATGCCCCCAAAGGAATTACCTAACTCCGAAATTCATTAATCAGTGGATTTAAAGGCACCGATTTGTGCCCGCTTGGATTCTTTGCATTGGATTTGAAATGGATATCGTGTGCCGTATTTCCCCATGTATAAAAACGCTCTCATGTGCAATACGTGGATTGATTTTGGGGCCCGAAAATTGGAACTGGTCGCTACTTTTTACGCTTGCTTTCGACCATTGTATTAGACGCACCCAGATTTTAGACCCGAAATAAAAAAATGTGCCTTATGTATGGAGACAGAGCCGCGCCATCATGGGGTGTGTCACATCTATGCATCTAAAGGGCGGCGATTGAACCTAGTCAACCATTATTATTATTACAACTACATTATTTGCTGCTTTCTCTGTGATACGACTTATCTGGGAAAGATTATGATGTGAAATTAAAGATTGCCAGAAACTTACGGATAACTCAAGACGAGAAGGAATATTTATGCAGTGGATTTAATTGAAGAATTGTAATCAATAGAATGTTTTCTGGTATTAAGAAGCCTCTTCAGGTTTTAGAATATATCCTCGCGAGATATTTGATCGTACCCTTTTCTAATTCTCAATTAGATCTGTGAATTTTATTGACACTTCCAGAGACAATCACTGTTAACATAATGATACCCAAAAAAGCAATATCAACTATTAACTCATAATGACCATTCACTACGTTAGCATACGAAATAGGCATAATTGTAACTGTAACAGATGTTTTGAGACCAATCTAAGCTGGGGAACGAAGTCATTAAAGAACGATTTTTCATAGTCTAGAGCAGAGTTTCCCAAACTTTTCCTCCGGCGGAACACTTTATCAATTCTACGATATCAGCGGAACACCTAGGTTACTTTTTCTTAATTCAAAACTGAAATTCATACAAGAATGATCATTCTTCGTAAGATTCCGCGGAACACTTAAAAACTCTTCGTGGAACACCAGTGTTCCGCGGAACACACTTTGGGAAACCCTGGTCTAGAGAATAATTTTTTACCTGCAAATCAGGAAATGTATGGTTTTGGTACTCAATTTTAAAGGGGCGGCGAATTATGTTCGCACCCGGGCGGCAGATAGGCTGGGCGCGGCTCTGTATGGGAAAATACGATTTATCAAGTGATTATCAATAGTTTCCATTAGAGCAGTAATACAATATAACAAAACCAACAAGGTTGGTTCCATACCATGGTTCCATGGTTGGACAAGGTTCCATCGCTGATACCATTGTAGCAGTAGTAGTAGTAATGTTAAAAGTACTTCGACAGCTTAGGTCATTTCGCACGTAGGCCACCACCGGGAATCGAAACCGGGACCGCTTTCACCGAAGTCGAACGCGTTACCCACTACTCTCAACTTAACGTATACTTTTCCTAGCTGAATTAACATTGTTTTTACAGACATATTCACTAACGTAAATGTTCAGGCCTTTTTCAAATCATGAACGTCTATTCTGAGACCAGCAAGTAGTACAGCCTATCTGGAAGCCTCAATACCATTGTTTACGTCATCAATAACACTATAGAGTTCCCACATATCTCTTTGATTCTATATTTTTATATTACTGTTTTGCCAGGTGCGAATACGATGTACGTGAAGCGTGAAAGCCCGAACCCGAGGCGGACTCAATTTTGGATTACTTGTACATATCTCAACAATTTCTTCTTTTCATAGCGTGTTTGTGATCTTAATGAAGACTAGTTGTGTGATGTATGACATAAACCCGTGTGAAAGTGCGAATGTATGACAGACCTAAATTCCAATCAAAATATGGACAAATTTATTTTATTTTATACCTCCAGCAGAATTTGCTACATTTATTATGATTTTTTGTAATTCAATTATTTTGTAAATAGTGTTTCTGTTATGATTTTGTGTTTTATGTAGAAAGAGCCCTGGGCCAGGGGAAGAGGGGGCCAAGTGGGCCTCACCTGGCTCAGGTAAAATAATTAATAAATCAAATCAAATCAACAATCGGTAATACAACAGAATTCATAGCAATTAGAAATTTCCGAATCGAGGCATATACGTCATACATCTACAAACTCTACAAAAGGGAGTGGTGGGCAATTTGAGATAATTTCATTATGAAATCATTTCCAATTAACATTTTAAATAAATTAATTTTATTTTGTCTTGAGAAGTGTAGCATATATAGCGTGAAAGTAGAAAACTTTACGTAATCACAATGTATTTAATTAAGTTCCTAATCATATCCTAGGCATATTGTTATGATGAAAAAGTTAGCAATGGGGGGGACGCGATTTCCCCCCATCTCCCTGGATACGCCAATGCGTCTGGGACAGTGTTTTCTAACCTTTGTAGGCTCCAGTCCCACTAACCGCGTCTTCAAGACAACCAAGTCGATGTGCTAAGAGTTAGTTTCACTTATTTATGTAATTTTATATTTCACGAAAACTAAATATGTTGAACCATAGCAGTGAAACTAATGCAAGATTTGTTCGCAATTAAGCAAAATATTTAAAAAATATAAAAAACAAAACGAATGAAACAAAACGGCATCAACCAGCTCGATTCCCAACAAACAGGCTCGTAATTCTCACTGGTGAGGCGAGTCCCACCGGTTGGGAAACACCGATCCAGTTTATCAAAGACTTAAAAGACCAGTCACTCACAAACTAGGAAAATTATTACAAAAGGATAACCTTCATTTGTTTCGTTACAGTAATACATATTGTCTATTTAATCTCACTGTTCATTCACTAAGAGCATATTTTGAATTTAGATGGTAACTGTTTTAAAACCCGAAAAGTGATCTTTTTTACAGTTAAATTTATCCGAACGCAAATATTCGAGCGAAAATTATCTATGCCAGGTTGAAACGGGAATAGAATTAGTCAAAATTGGGTGCGGCACACCAAACTGTACGAGTTTAGTAAATACAGTCGCCATATAAGGGAGGGTTTTTGGAGATGTCAGTCGCGCATCCAAAGGGGTGGCTGATGGGGTTAACACCTCCCCGCCCCAGCACCAATAGGTTTCTACATGCATTTACCAGGAACAAAATTCTCAATGAGAAATCATTGAATTATATATCAATAAATATTTGGACCCTTAAAACACATTTTATGGGCAATACTTTCTTATTATGACAATAAATTAGTTAAGTTACAACGCAAATGCTAGATTATTGGTGACAATACTTAAGTTCAGCCCCCCAGGCGAAAATTCTGGATGCGCCCCTGTTAACAATGCAAAAAATTACATCGGAATCAGCAAAGGAGCAGTTCTCTTACGAGTATATGCCGCGTCTTGGCAACGGATGAACTAAACCCGCAATTCTTTCAAAAGAGACAGAGTAAAACCTGACAATGCGAACAAGAAAATTAGTAACAACAAGAGAGTAGTTCTCAGATCCGCCGCAAGTCAGCGCTATGAACCCGCTCAATTACCGACTGCATTTCTTTTATCATCCACTCGATCTCTTGCACTCTGACCAACTCTTCACCTTTGCTACAGCTAACTGACAACCCTTTGCCTTCTTCCACTTTCAGCCCCTTTTCACGGAAATCTAGATAAACGTGACGCGAGCTCTCCAACCGTCACTCCAGTTACCGCTCCTCCGATTCCAAATGGGTTTCCGCAATCTCTTCCCACCCCCTTATCTCCTTCCGCCATCTTCTCTCAAATGAGGCCCTCCCTCGCACAAGATGGTCATTCTCCCTCTACTTCCTCATTGGCACCTTCATCAGAGAGAGTATTGCCTCGCTTCTGCGTCTCGATTCGAGAAATTCGAACGCAAAAATTTTCGACTCGATCCAAAGGTTTTAACGAGTTTGGGACGTGAGAGCTTTCATTCGACTGGCGGCCATTTCGCATTCGAAAGGACCCCAAATAGAATGGAAATTGCTTCGGGAGAATCTATACTTGGTGATGCGAAACTCCCGATGGAATTACTAATGTAAATGACTTTGGAAGGACCAAACGGAACCATTGGAAATAAAAAAAAATGGTTTATTATTTTCGACGTTCAATGTTTCTGTCACCGGTCTAGCGAAATCAAAACTATGTAGAGACTGTATTACTGTAGCAGTATGTAGAGACTACATTACTGGAAATTATGCTTTATGCTATGGATGTATTAATGGAAACTTAAATATATAACAAAATCGAATAGATTCTTCATCAAAATTCCCAATGCATTAATTGAAAAATATAAGGAATCGCCAAAGTACCCTTTTTATGCCCCTCTGATACATTTCGACGAAACATTGTAAAAGTTTTATCAAGATTTCATACTTCCTTGATTTGATTTTCATAAAATATGTTTATCGATCGGATGTTAACTTTATTTGAGCGTCATTGGAGAATCTTCATTTTTTTATTTTGAAATTTAAGAGGTTAAAACTCATTTTTACATATTTTGATACGTTGTCTCCGACTATGGCCGATTGATGACGTAAATAAAAAAAGGAATATAGATGTTTCTCTTTCTATGTATACAATTGTAGAATGTACGCACCACAAGGGAGGGTCCATTAGAGATATAATCGAAAAAAGTGAGACTAAATATCTTCGAAAAAGTCCAAAAACTTATCAGAAAGGCGAAGTAAACGTTTTCAGAGATTTATGTCCCCGAATAAAGGGTAACAGCGATGTCGAAAAAGACATTCGTGTGTAATGAGGTTTATTTTCCGTTGTGGCAATTCCATTCAGCACTTACTGCCTTGCTCTAGTCATAGTTAAAATTGGTAATAAAATAAGGGAAATTAATTTACCAAGAAAATCAGAAGCAGTAACGAAAAATTATGATGTGATAGCTTTGAATGCCGATGGTCCAGAAAAAAGAAACTGCGACCAACTGCCGAGCGTGTGATAGTAACCACCCATTTCACGGCGGCTGGATATCTAAAGCCACTTCACAGGAAATTACTATCTTAACCCTTTACCGATCATAGACAGCACGTATGAAATACGAGGTCACAGGAAACGAAAGCATTCCAAACTAAGGGTGATATTTAAGTGATTCCAATTCAAATTCACAGTTACCTTCCAAGGTTTCCACCTCGGCAAGAACTCCATTTGACCAAATCAGAACCAAAGTTGCATGTAATTTCCCTTGCAGTCGTATAAAGGCTAAACCGTTACTTAGCAACGGCACTTCCATGACAACAGAGGTGTCTGCAGATCACGCGACAATTGAAGTGTACTCTCCGTGGGACAAGACCAACGGGATTCTTCCCAAGTCGGCGCGACCTTCCGCACAAAGACTTCCGTTTTCGGAGAAACGGGGGTGAAAAATGCGGCGACATAAATTAATGTGATTAAATCGTGGCGGATGCAAGTTACCTTAGAGCTGAAGAGGGAAGTAATTTACTCGTAAAGTAATTTAGCTTTCGAATCTCGTCCAACACTTCCAGTCAAATTGAAATGGAAATTGTTCAGCCTAGATTAAATTAGCAAATTACAACTGACGTGAGATTATCTTTTTCGACTAGCATTGAAACAATAAATGCGTCAACTATCGGTAAGAACCACAATAACTGTCACAGATTTGATATGAACAAATTCAACTTTCACCAAAGGTGCCAATATTCGACAAGAAAGACAAAATCTGTATTGCCTCGGAAAATTCTTGTCATTTTTATTAACAGTTACTTCTATATATATATATATTATCAGTTTCTTCTACAAGTAGACATCTTCAATATAAATTCACTGAAGACGACGAAACGAGTCGATAATGAAAAGAACTTTTGGTGGGAAGAAATTGCTTATATCTCTAGTCCATCCATACAGTGATAAATGAAGTTCATGCTTTTGATGACTGATACGATGGTGACAGGGGCAGAATTATAGTTAGGCGCAATAAGAGCTAGCTGAGGGTCTCATTCCATATAGGGGGCCTCTATTAGACTATGCATATGAACTATCAATAACGTACTGCAAAGGGTTTTTGTTTTTGGCTTCAAAAACGAATTTTATATTCATTGGTTAAGTCTGCATAACATCTTTAAGTTTCTGTCGCTATGTAACGTAAACTATCGTCGTGATTTATAGAAATACTACGTATGGTAATTCAGAACTTGTTTATTTTTTCTCGCCGTAGTTAAGAGACTGAGATTTCTATGGGATGTATATTTTTGCGTGTTCTGTGAAAAAAATCGAATTTTAATACATAATTCCTAGTAGGGTCGTCAATGTAATTTTGCGCCCTTGGCCTCTGATAGCTCAAATCCGCCCCTTGATGGTGATTATTGTTGAATACAGAGAACATTCGACAAAATTTAAGACATTGCAGAGCTAACCTTCAGGGAAATAAGGATGAAATTTACATAATCATGACAAAACCAGCCAAAGCTGATCACTAATGGAATCTTTTTTAGAATAGTAAATAACACCAATTGGAAAAATCGAGTATTATCACTTTTTATGAAGCTGCATAGATCATTTCACACATATAATCTATCATCTTCGGTCGGACTTCGTGAAAAGACATAATGATCTATGACAAAAACACTGTAATTTCAACATAAGATATATAATTTCAACGATTGAATCATATCTTACGTGGAAATTACAAAGTGTTTTAATCTTAGGTCATTTTGCACCTTTTCTAAATGTGGACCAACACATAGAATCAAACCCGGTGCCTCTTTCGCTAAAGGCTAGAGCGTTACTTGACTAGTAAATAAAAAACACAATCTGACTCCGTCCACAGAAAATATATTTGATAAAAACACGACCGGATTCTAGGATACTACCTTATCTTCAGGCACCTCACGATTTCCTCTCAAACAACGGTATTAGAGCATTACCCAGTGACCCAACCCCCTAATACCAAGCTCTTATGAGGAAAACAGTGCTAGTTTCCAAGCATTTGGATAAAGGAAGAAAATCGCGTGTATTAGTCATGAATCCCCAATCCCCTAAGCTTTACGACTGCCCAAAATATAAATCTGAAGATGAGGTAGTACCCTCGAAACCGGTCGTGTTTTTATCAAATATATTTTCTGTGGACGGAGTCGGATTGTGTTTTTATTTACTAATCATGGAGAAGTTCCACCAAATATCGCCAGAATTGATTCGTTACTTGACTTTCCGGGGGGCCTGATTAAAATTCTGAGCATAGTGGTGCATCCTCAGAAGTTAATTTATCTAAATTTACAACCACTATCAACCGCTACTTCCAAATTTTCAAACACCTTCGAACCCCGGATTTCGGCTCAAACTCGTCTTCAGTCTTCAGAAGCGATACAACCGCGATACAGACGAACTAAATCGACATCCTTGATCTTGACAGAGCGCCGAGTCACTAGAAAGAACTCCTAGAACTAAAACTCTAAGCCGATGATTCCGTTTTGCATTACTCCTCCGCAAAAACAGGTTCTCCTTTTTTCGCTCCGCTTCGCTGTTTTTCCAAAGATCACTTAGTGCTTCTGGTGCTCGTGTCCGACAGAGAAAGCGATCCGCCAATTAAGAAAAGCAAACAAAGTGAAAAAACTGAGAATCGACCATCTCCGCTGTACAAACTTGGGCAGATGCTGATTCAGCCGGGCGACTGCTGTTTGAAAACTGACATCCTGTTCACGCATCGATAGACCATTGCGCAACATCAACACAAAACGACGAAAGTGTAATCCAAACGATAACAGGAAGAATTTTAGACCAGGGCCGGTTAGTAAGCGAGGCAACAACCTCAAAGTGTATCAATCAATAGAGCTAGTACCATTGGACCCTTATCAGATTTTGGTACAATACATAACATGATATATGATATTAAACTAAAATATATATAGATTTTGAAAAAGTTCAGAGGAAATGGATATTTATATAAGGAAAGAAAAATAATGGTTTTCTGGAAAATGCTGATCTTTTTCCGAGAAAAAATGTTTCCACCCCAGGAATACAAGGAAATGTTAGGAATTCACGCAAAAATGAACATTAACATAACGTAACTTTTTACTACCTTTGACAAGGTAACGGGAATCATTCTGGGTTTAATATGTACTCGACTGACTCATGGGTAATGTTCGACTTAAGGTATATGGAGAAATATGACAACAAATTTAATTTTCAATGTTATAATTAGGATGAAAATTGCCTACTTATCTACGTAGATCCATTCGAGTCCTACAAGAGTGAAAAAACCGAATTCCAAAAGAGCTATAAAGGTACTAGAAGACACTTTCATCAGTACCACAACTTAGATTTTAATAACGCCTTGTGTTTCGTCGGCTTGAGTCATCATCAAGACCTTTCAATTGTGCAATCACAAAAATCAACGTTATGTCAACAATAAGTGACAAAAGTATGGTCACTCAGTAAAGGTTAAATAATAACGAAGAGAATACATTAACAATGAGACATTAACGAAGATTAACTGATTGTTGCGTGAAATGTACCGCTGTAGAAAAATCAACCTCTAATTTACTGGAGGGTGAATTGAGACTGTTTAAGCAGTTAACAATTAACTATAGTTAAGGGAGTTACGTCGAACCAGCCAGAAAACTAAAGGCGATACTGATTTAGACACTGAAACAGATGGTGTGGAGTCAAACCAAGCCTTTGAAGTTAGGATAAACTTCTTAAAGTGTAAGTGTTGTAGAATAAAATGACAAGTTCCAATGAGAGCGAATAGGCAAAGATTGTCTAGGCGCAATAATAAACTCCGTCGGTTGAAAAATCAAACTGCCAGAGGTTCGAACGCTGAAGACAATACACATTAGAAATGCACGTAATAATACGTGACAATTTATACATACATTGTCACAGAATTCGCTGTAGTAAATACACATTCTCCCCTTATTATAGCAAAAGTCTAAATTTTTCGATCTTGTTAAAAAAATTTCACTCGATCTTTCCAAAATGGTGCCCAAAGAAAAAGTTAAACCACTATCATTTCACTGCGATTGGACGAAAATTCAGTCTTCACCGATAGCGGATTAAATTTCTTCCGCAAAATTAGCAGAAAAAATTGCCGCATAAAAAGACATTAGAAACCGAAGAAATTATTTGCTTTTCATTACCACTGTCGACCTTTTTCATATCTTAATCGCGATATGTTTCATAAAATGCACGAGAATTCCGTAATAGTTATTCGCTCTCAACTACATATCATCAGCCATGAAATCCATTATACAGAATTGTTGTAACTGAGACGGCAGACTTGTTATTTCATTCGTTTGAAAGTAAAACTCGCTTCTAAAGCTGCCTGACGCACCACATATATTGAAAACCTTGTTGTAGCAACAGGAATTTATTTGTGGCAACGTAAACAATTGCTTGCACTTATCACATCAGTTTACGTCAGTGGAAAGTATTTATATTTGCTTTATTATTACCAGTTCATGATGAAGATAATACCCAAATTAAAAATACAACTGCGAGGAAAAGAATCCAGCACAAGTTCGGGTTAGTTCATTTATCAAGTTTGCCCTCAGTGACATCTCTAACAAAGAATGTCATTTAGAGGGCAATTTTTCAAGCCGGGCCTCGTTGCGAAAAAAGACTAACGGAAAAAATACATAGTAAAGGGATATAATTCGAACCTATTTAAGAATTGAATTCTACGAATCAGACCATGAAGCCTAAATCGCCTGATCTTCCATGAATTTTAAACGCACATGATCATCAAAAGCCACTTTGGAATACTTTGTACCATCAACACATATCATACGAATACATTAGACCTCTCATTCTCTGAAATACGACTTCTTTGCAATTCAAGGAATTGGGCCCATTTTGTTCCCAGATATATCGAATTCGGAAATCAAATCTTCATTGCCAAAAACGGAAAGAGAAAAGAAAGCGAACGGTACGCAGTAAACTTCGGCTACTTCACCCACTATTTTAACACTTCTCATGCGCGAACTTATGGCGAAAAAGGCTTGGAAGTTGTAAAAACATTCTCCGAATACTCGACAACGTCCCGAGTGTTTTGTCAACATTCTTTGCGTCAGACGCACACTATCCCATCCGATTTTTCTGCTACAGCGAAAGAGGGCTTCACATAAATACAAGGAGGAATGCTGATGCATGTTTTCTCAGAATAGCGTCGCCCTCTTCCGGATAATCCGTGTGATGCTGCGTTAATAGTCAAATGTATTCATTCATTTGTTGATTAATTTTCCACAGCAGTTAGAAAGTAATTCAATAGGCGATGTCAATGCACCATTAATTTTACTTGAATTGTTAAAAAAAGTATAGAAAAATTTCCATAGATTACAATTACTTGAAAGTCTCCCTATAAAAAGCACGGATATTACCTACTCAAAATTGAAGTTAGTTTAAGATTCCCAATGAAACTGAATTCCATAAGATCTTTTCTCAGATATCGAGAACGAAATAAGACCAGTCTTCGCCTAAAAGTCTTCTCGATTCTTCTTCCAAATAACAAATAATTTGGGCTCCCGGATAGCCAAGTGGGCTGCTCGTTCGCCTTTGGAGGAAGCGGTCCCGGGTTCGATTCCCGATGGAGATCACTAGTGCGACATGACCTTAGTTGTCGAAGCACTTTTAACAATACCACTACTGCTACCACACCAATCCCGTGAATTGATTAACAAGAAGAAATATATATAGACGGCAAAAAATCGCACTCCCACACTTCGACCTGAAGACGCCTGCAGGATAGCTGGCGAAACTGTCGTCAAGATGGAAAGAATACATCGCGGTAAAGCCCGGAAGAACTTACGGAACCCAAGTAACCAGCGCCGCGGAAACCTTCGCAGTAATAACAAGAAGAAAATTACCCGCAGCACTTTAACTCAAATAACTATAAAACACATTTTGGATCATGCACGATTGTTTATAGTTACTGATGGTTCTCAACGTAAATTAATTACTGATACCCATATACCGTTGTGATATACGTTCTAGTTTAAATGATGGAGAAAATATGGCCATGTCCTGAATGTAATAGAAGCAAAACCCTAATTGCCAAGGGACTGGTTCGAAATATTGATAGAACAAAATCAGCAAAAGTCAACCATCTACGAAACCAAAAAAGCTGTAAATAAGTGGAACTGTTTCTAACGAAAAAAATTCAGGTAAACTTATTACACGGCAATGAATGTACTCCGCAAAAGTTCACCGTTAATTACATAAAAATAGAATTGATAAATTAATTGATATTTATGTCCTTACAAAGTTATGCTTATCTCTGACAAGTACAGTATGCATTCAAACAAAGATATATACAACGGCAATTGGTTTATATGAAACGTAGTGGACCTACCGACTCATTTCGTGTTCACAGACTTTCTTGTTAACGCAACTCGCCACTCAGAGTTCCATATATAAGAGTATTGATCGTCTCTTACATATAAAATCCTCTTACGTTCACATTTATTAAATGAATGAACTTTTAGCCAGTGAACTTAAAAGATACAATTCTGTAAACTCAGTTTTTAAGGAAATAATTTTACAACTCATGAAAAAAGTATACAGCTATTTAAACTACAGAATGATAATTATTGTTTCGATTGAAATCCCGTCATAAATGCAGTTTTGTGTTTCCAAAGAATTTCGAGGGAATATTTTCCTTGCAGAAAATAATTTGTTTACGTGTAACCATAGTTTCATATAAACCTTTTCAAGTTGAGTGTAAAGATCACATACATCGAAAACTTGTATAAAGAACGTTCCAATTTTGCTCTTCGTACTGACCGATATTTCGCATTATACGTTTTCAAATTAAGCGGTTACAAGTGTATGAATTAGTCTTTTACTTTTTAGGTGTAGATTCCCTAATTAAACTCTTTACTCTCCGACTTACTCCATATTTAAATCGCCTAACAAATTTTCCCTTTTCTTCTTTTAATTTCAAGTTCTAAGAGCGGTTGCTGTCGATTCCAGAGACTTATCACAGTATGCATCTGCAATGGACTTTGCAACTCTTCCTGTACACTTATACAGTACAATAATGTTTTCTCAACAGGTCTGACATTTTTGGAAAACGCCAACAGTACAGCTAACGCTAAACGCTAACGAACAATAACGGTCATACGTTATTCCATTACGGTGAACGTTATCCAACAACGCTCCCAGCGACACACACGGACACCTTTACAGAGGTTAAACGCGTTGCATCCATGTGTTTCTCCGAGTATTATTTCCAGCCATGAAATCTCCCAGTCTCTAGAATTAATAGCTTTTTTCCATGTCAGAATTTTCCCGAAAGGCGAGAAACCTTGACGTGCTTCTGCGGTGCCTTTTTCCGCCGGGGATAGTGCAAGTCACGGGACCCTGGCAGGGTCCCGCGGGAAGCCAAGATTCGGCGTTACAACTTTTGAGAAATCCCGTTCGAAACCATTAATTTTGAGCCTCCTCAAAGAAAGCCTAGGAAAAACCTTAACGTTATTTCCGATCTGAGTGAAAAAGCGATTGTAACCAATGCAGGTAAGCGGGAGGCGAACATAAGGTTGGATAAATACGCGCTCCCGAAAGTAAATTCTATGGAAACGGTACGAAAAATGATTAATCTAAAAATGTGTGTACACCCCATAAGAATGGCGGTGATTCGTGGAACTAAAAAATTTTAAAATTGCTTATAAAATCTTGATACACATATTTATTCTTTTGCGGTACCTGAATCTCTAAAGTCAGATCTCAAGCCTACTCGAATTCATAATTATGAGAAATTCTTGAAGATTAAAATAGCAAACAGGGCACAAAAGCACGGTTGCCATATTAAAAATAGCTACCAGATCCGTAATAATGACGTACAGTAACCTGTGGTATATTTTTTAACTATGGAAAAGCCACAGGAAAAACTCTGCAATCTTAAGGGAGCCTTAATCTTGGGTTCGAACCCAGGTGTTAAACATAAGTTTCCGTTAGATTACACGCGATTTTCCATTTTCTTTAGTGCAAAGTTTTATTCTTTCATTAGCTAAAACACGCAAATGTGAACGGATATCCATTAAAATTGCTGTATTCGACGGCTAAAGATTTAAACTACCTTATTCTTACGATGGAATCCCATTTTGCGGCATATAATGTATGTACTTAATTCATCATATATTTCGAAATTTAGCGAATGACGCTGGCATAGCATCGGTACAATTGTTGTGGCAACCAAAATTTTATTGATAGCAACGTAAACATTAACTAACTTTGCTTCGTAAACTTCACAAAAACTAGATATAATTTATCGAACTATTGGTGAATTCGAACCTAAAACAACTATAGACGATAAAAATAAGATGCTCAGTTAAATTTTCTATATACTGAAACCCCATTCGATTTGGCACGACCAAGATTATTCATTAAGTTTAACAAATTAAAAAAAGGTCTGCAACTAAACGAAAAACCAACTTTATGTGATTTCATACGAAAGTTACTGACATAGGACGGTTAAACATACAGGTGATTATTACAACAGAAGTACCAAAATTTGAAAAAAAGAAATTCAACACCTTCAAACTTCATCGGCTTGACTACCGATTCTGCTGTTGAAATACACGAAACAAAATGGATTCCTTGAGCCTAATATAAAATGTTCTCAATCCATATATGATATTATTGTACAATATATGATATTATGTCGATATTTAAGCAACCGTTGGAAAAATAAACGCTCCTGTGTATGTTTTATTCACTTAACGTAAGTTTGCCGGAAGAAAAAATAACCTCCACAATAACCATTAAGTTAAACCTGACGAATTCCGGCTATTACAATTGGTAAACAATAATTTGTTCCAATTGAAACGATATTAAAACACCATCCTAAACAGAATCTCAAGGGATATGGCATACGGAATTCTCCTTTCATAACTTTCATGGATAAAACATACTTCTCTTCGTATATATTTGTTATTTTAAAGAGTACTAGCCTTGACAAACAAAGTAAAATTGGAATAAAAAACTAAAATTGAATAAAAATATAACCATACAATAAAAATACTTTTAATGGTGCCAAGTGTAACGAAAACTCTTCATAGACTAACATTACCAATTACCTTCGGAAGAACTTACAATAAACAACATCAAGAAAAGTAACCGCAATGTTTGACCGGACGGGCTACTGAATTACACTGCTTCAATCCCTTTTCTGACAGGACAGCATACAAGACAATAAGCTCAACAACAGCTTCAACAATACCTCAAATGTATTGTAATTTCATTTCGAACGCAACAATACACCATTGTTAACAGTATCATACTTGGAGAGACAGTATCATCGCGTCACCACCTTACCGATGATGGATACATTTTGCTTCAGAAAGTTGAACGACAATTAATTTCATACGATATAAAAACAAGTATGGAACGAAATTCAACGGCGCGAATCTAAAACACTACAAAAGAAATTAATTCAGACTTCTTTTGTTTTGTTCAAATGGGACAGGAGAATTTAAAAGATGATACGAAAATATCACGCACTTCCTTCGGAAGTGAATTCAAACATGCGACAACCGTAACAGGATAAGAGACGCCACCTATGGATACAGAGTGGAATTCAACAGCTGTACCGGAAACTGTTGTTCATATTTCGGCGGACGCTAACTCCAGACATTATTACCGTAAGTGGATGGCATAGCATAGCATCGAAATTTCTGAACGACCCGAGATAACGCAGACATGTCCGAAGAACTGACGTCATGACGTCAGGAAATGACACGCCAAGGACTCGCGACTGACAAGAGAGGGAAATTGAAGAAGAAATATTACCATATGCGATCAGATTTGAAGACGTCCCAATCGATTTCCTGAGGACGAGTCGGAAATGATGCTCGAAGGAATTGCCATTGAGTTTCGGAGACCCTTTGACTCCGTTGGGATGACTCGATGTAAACATTTTAACCTTAGGACTTCAAGTGAAGTTTGAAAATTGATTTGGGACATGCGCCATTTGAATTAAACGCCGGGGCTACCTGTCTCAAATTGTGTTATTTTGTCACGTAAACGAAAAAAATTCCATTTAATACATCCTAATTATATTAAATACGATTAGGATACATTATATATTTATATTATATTATAAATTATGTATTTTAAAAAATCTACTCTTAAATACCGTGATAATTCTTACGTGATAAGTAATAATGACAGCTGTAAATGCCATTTCAAGGTAATTTAGAGTTTGTGTAAAATATTACTGCTTAACACGCTATTTTTAAGTTGTGAGCTATTTTAAGTGAGCAATGTTGTTTTTTATTTCATGTAATACGTATTAATACGTAAGGGTTCTGGTGAACTGTTCGAGTTAATTGTTAAATGTACAAGGTGTTTTTGTAATGTTTTTAGATTATTATGTTAGTTATAGCTTACATTGTAAACTAGCGTACTTTTCAAACTATAATAGTTCATGGAATAAATGGTTCACTACCAATATTCTGAAGTTGTACATGTGGAACTTTGCACATTGTTAGTTGTACATTGTAGTTTAGCCAGCGTCGCGACCTGAATTTGCGTCCAACTGCGGCGGTATTGTACAGTAAATAACTAGATAAACCTATCTAATGTTTCCATGGTAACAAATCATTGCGGATATTACAGTTTTTCCGTTTACTTAAAATAAATAAATCAGGAACGCTTCACTTCATTGTATTACTATGCTACTAGTAAGTACGTATGTATTTCAGAGCTGTCCCTCTCTTCTCCATTTTATGCACAGTTTAGTAAAACAAATCAGGTTTCTAGAGAGAAAAAGTCTCCGAAAATGTTTTCTCTATCCCTAAGACCCGAACGAACATCATACTTCTGAATTGTTTCACACGCAGCTTTCCATTTTTCAAGACACTTCTTCCACACATCAATACAAAAAAATATGTACTGATATCTTACGCACAAATTTACTCCATGTCTAAAAAATTTATTATTTTGCGACTGCTGTAGAATTTACTTAAAGGTAAATAAAATTATTATCCATTGTTAAGCTGTTTATCACTCTCTAACCATTGTCGTTACTGTCGCAGCAATAGCAATTTCACCGAAACAAACAAGAATGCTTAAGATTGATAATCGCAAGCGTTAATGGATAAGTTTACCAATCTGGAATCGGCGATACGATAAAATAAGAATAAAATTGATAATAGTTTATCACCGCGAGCAGATAAATTCATTAAACATCACATCTCCCCAACAAAGGTATGGATTTAGAATTCTAGATTTTACTTTAGTATGAGAGGTAGCCGAGCACAACATTTGTAACTCTCAACACAACAATCAGCTAACGAGTCATCGTAACTATGGAAATAATCCTTTACGACGTTTAATGAAAACAAACATTCCCCAGAATTAAAGATAACTTAACTGTGTAACTTAAATACCAATTGAGCCGTCGGCGTCCCATTTACAATATTTGCGAGGATTCCTTTTCTCTCCAACTTTTTAACTTCCAAAATTCGCTACGAATGAGAAGAAATGCACACATTGTCATCCATTGTCACTATTCATGTTTACCATTGTAGGGAATAAACAAAGAGAATCATTTGTAAACCCGTGCTCAATCATGCATTAAGGTACCGCTTCGAAGACTTGTTGCAATCGCATCCAACCTTTTCTTTAGAGTATCAGTATTTTTGAAAAGTTGAGTTTTTCAGCAAGAAACATCTCATCACCAATGGTAGTGTTAATGCAAGCTTAATTTTTTAAAAGAATCGTGAGGTTAGTGAAATAAAATCACACATCCAAGAGATAATACACGTGTAGATGAATTAATAACTAAACTGGGCGTTCTTCATAATCAATTTAAATAAGGAAACTAGTTCAAATTTTCCGCATAAAATTTTCATTGCCTGATTGGGTTGCTGGAAGATGGTATCTAGATCGTTAAATAAGAAAATTGAACGTGGAAATTTAGTTCAACTAAAATAATTTTTACTTTTCAAACTTATATCCAGATATTCTACTTCCGAAGGTGGCAAATGTAACATCAAGTTCCATCCACAAAAATTACTATAATTTTACGAAATATTTCACAATCGTCACGGGCATACAACGTGCAAAATTTGACCGTGATTTTTGTATCATTTGAAATTCGTGGGGAAGAAATGACACCAGACATTCATATATTTTGCTGTACACATAGAAATAAATGACAATTTTTCATCGGAAACTCTGTTGCCGCAGAATAATTTACGTTTTAAGCATAATTGGTCCGCCTTTCACCATTGAGCAGAAAGAAATTACAAGAAACTGCAACGAATAACTTCTACAACGCCTCTGTCCGTTTAATGCCGTATTTCCCTAGCTCTATTTTCCAATAACGTATGCACAACTACGTCCAACGTACATGTATGATTAAATCGCAACTTTAGGACTTCTCTCGTCGTCTTATTTAAAACAATATCCGAGCTACAAGCGCATTCCAAATAGAGGGAGCCGTGGGTCGCGCAAACATGGAGGCCTTCTCTACAGACGGCAGCATCCCGCACTACCAATCCCGTCCTTCCCTTCTAAGGCCACGCAGACGCATTACTAGATGCATCCATTGCATTAAAAACAATTGAAAGTTAAAAGTCACAATAATCACGGATTATACAGCAACCTCCGCCTCAAGGCATACGATACCGTTGATTAATACGGAAATCGGGCAAGATCAATCAACTAAAATATCAAAGAATAGAACCATGTACGGACCACGCCCTAACATTCGATACACACCGTTTAAAGACTAATTGAATTTTGCGCAGATTTTCACAAACATAAACTGCACGTGAAGTCATAACATTGAGACTGCGCCAGACACTCCGTCAATTGCTAAGCCCACTTCTTGAGAGTAGCGTTTGTTTTATGTTAAAGATCTGCAAGTACGAAGATAACAGTCCGCGATCAAAGATAAACATGTCTAAAAGACAAACTGGAAACTGTAGATGTCAGCTATAAATGAATAGTCTTAAAAGCCACAAAGCTACTTTCAAAGTATCACTGGTTCCAACACAAGCTAGCACACTAATGACTACTACAACAAATAAATCAGGGTGAATTTGATGTAAACAACTTTCAGAAAAAGTGAGTCTCGCTTCTGTTATTTCTGTTTCTGTTATTTATAACGAATCGGGCATAGAACCAAATAAGCAGAAAGGAATAAGAAAAATCAACAAAAATCCACTTGAACGTTTCTTAGAAGATGTAGCTGATATTATGTGTCCTCCTTCTTACATTGGCCATTCTGATTCTTAGAGAAAAATCAGAGATATAGATGCTAGAACAAATCGTTTCAAAAATTAATTTTTTCCGCGATCGATACGCGAAAGTAATCGATTAGGGAGTTAGAGTCATTGTGCATGCATCCCTTGCCACACGCCGAAAGGCGGCTTGCAGGGTACACATGTAGATGTAGATTTAAGTACGTAAATCTTGACTACAAGAATCTAGAAATATCGCCCATTACAGACGAAGAAGCTCATGATTTCATTTCCCATTTTTTTGTTTTCAAGGCATAATGAGTCAGATTTAAAAATCATAGTAGCTTAACACGGTACGAAAGGAGTTGATACGGGGAACTACATGTTTTCATGAAGATTCAAGATTTTATCTTAAATTAATTTTCACACAAATCAAAACATTCATAGGAAAAGAAGACATTTATCATTAGGATGTTCAAAACGAAATAACATAGCACGGAAAAGCCGTGCGGCCGAATCCCAACAGACTGTTAGTCTGACAGGGCGTTAGTGTTGTATACGGGTATGAAATAAAAACATTATTATTATTACTAACATTATTATTACACTGTTGAAGTGAATAAACTTTGCTGGCTCATTAATGAACTAATTACTATCCAATAATCACATGAATCGTCTTACTAAGGCAGTCATTGTTGAAGTATAATCTTCCTTCGAATGTTTCTATCGCGGGAATAAGTCCTACAGATGAAGGCGAGAGTCGGCATTCCCGGGATTGGATTCCAGAACTGTCGGCGGAGGCGTAAGGCGTGCTGCCGAGGACCCGATGCCTGTCTAACGTTGCAGTAACTTCTCCTTTAGCTTTATCTTCCAAGTAGGAAGCTTTGGAATGATTGGAATATTGATCACAGGTACCTGAAACACACTCCGCTAAGCACGAAAGCTGAATCCGGCGCCATTTTGAAATTTCGACAAGATAAAGTCTTTGGATGAAATGCGGAATATTCCCAACATAAATTTTACGCATACTAACGCATATGATATAAAGTTTACGCATATTACGCATGTTAACCCCACAGAAACGGTAAAAAATGTTTTCTTTGCTATTAAATGAACATCAGCTTGGGGAATTCAAACAAATAGCGGATACTTCTACGTAAGACTTCTTTTACTTGATATTTCATACATATATATGCAATAATCCATCCGATTACCCTATGCTCCGGAGAAAACGAATGTTTTTTTAATTGCAATGATCTTCGTTCTTTTAAGGAGCGAGCGAGGAGAGTAAAATGTTGGTATGTTAGATGGTTGGTATACTAAAGGGCTTATAGATAACAGAAGAACTAGAGTAATGGCGACGAGTCATGGTAACCGAATGCCATAGTAACTGGAGTATATTACACGGAATATAATTGAAATTTTCATCATTAATCAGAAATACGGAGCGCTTAAAACAATGCGGTCTACAGAAACAAAAGAAAATACAGACATTAATTTGAAGCAAGGAAGCCCGATTTAAAAAATTGAAGCAATGATAAGATTAAACAACCCCGTCATCCGAATAATTAGTGTACGAAGAACTCGGTAGTACTGAAAACATTATAGTTGCTATTATTTCTGTGTTTAGTCCAGCATTCATATACAAATTGAGAAACAAAATCCATAACAGCTAGTTTTAGCAATCTTTGCAGAGTGGGAGGTTTTCAAGCATTTCTGTGTACATGAATTAGAATTCCACTATCATTAAATACATTTTTATTTTTAGGACCGCTTCCAACGATTAATTTCCTTAGCAGAGAAGTATTTGCGAGTTTTATCTCTGAATGTTCTGAAATTCGACAAAAATTAGTAGCTAGAACCCCAGAAATAGCGATAATTTGGGATTTGCACGTTGATAATTAAGAAAATATGACAAATGACAACAATCATTGCGCATGTCAAAATCAAATGAAAACAAAAAATCGCATGAAGATTAAATGCGTGATCAGAACGCACAAACTACACATGAGGAATGTTCAGGAAGCAAAAATTTGAAAACGCCTCAAAGTAAATAAAGCAGCATATTTCCAAATAAACTTATCCGTAACCATGGTAACCCAAACAGAAAAAAATTTCGTCCATTTTCACTGGAATGCTTTCACAGCAGCACAAGTAACTGATTGCACCACACATTAAACACTACACGCATGGGCAAAAACCAACCAGAGGGCAACGCAACCCAAAGCAACTTGGGGTCATCTTCGACGAAAAAAATGCAGATCTACGAGCGTGAACAGCACTCGAAAAGGCATCTCTTTTATTTTCTTTTTGGTGGAAGAGCTTTGAGAAGAACTGAACAAACAGGTGAGCGAAGCTACAAGGGTTTCGTATCGAGTATTAGAGGAGCAGAGAGTCGAATTTCCGCCTAAGCAAACGACGGCCGAGGAGAGTCTCTGGGGACTACGAGGGTCTCCGGAAGGCACCCGATGTCACGGTATAAGCTACGCCTTTCAAACTGATGCAGGCTGAAGAAAAGAACAAGAGAAGGCCTTCCGGAGGAATTGGTAGGCTTATTTACCTTCCGTCGTGCGGAATGGTTTCATTTACCACACAGGTAGGTTCGGCAGTGGAAGGGTTCTTGAACAGTGGGCAAGGGGTTCGGATCTCATTCATAGCAAAAGTCCCTAGACCAAACTGAGACACGTAACTTCGTCAGTGGTCAAACAGTATTGCCGATAGCAAGACCTGGAAATGGAGACCTCTAGGGTTACGGATCTAGGTTCGAAGTTAGACGACCCCGAAATCACTTGGTTTAATGGAGGGTTTCCTTAGCTTTTCCCCGGACAAAACTCTTCATTAATCCTTAAATTTTAACGGAACATTTAATGGCAGCTAATGATGATGATAAATCAATGAGAAAATATACAGAAGAGTTTGGCGATGATAAAACCCACACCAAGAGCGATGAACCCTTGAGATTCCAACAACTTGACTTGGCGTTTCAAATCCTACGAGTTTTAGATGAATTTTCATGATTTTTCACGGAAAGAAGGTTGATTTTTTGCAAAAAATGTTCAAGAATAGCAGGTTTAATGGGATGATTGGATATTTTCGAAGCGTGAATTTCTTGGGGAAAAAATTACATTCCTTGCTAAATAGGAGAATCTTATAATTTTTCATTATTTTTAAGTCTGACGTGAGTAGACATAATCGTCTTTCTCTCTCTTCAAAATATTGACAATATAAGTCTAACTCAACAGCAAAGCGGAGAAATGGATGGCATAATAAAGTAAAAAGTTACTTTTCGTTACAGAAAGCGACTGTTTTAGAGGCATAAGGTCATCATCATTCTAAATTTTACAACTTTCATACTGCATGATTCATAATTTTCTTCTTACTTCATTCCTTCGTTCGAACGTTTCTCCACAAGCGTGGCCTGAGCGAGCTTAATTCACGAGTTTCATACCTGCCCAATGTAAATACGTAATGTAAGCATGAACCAACAGTAATAACAGGTTCAGAAATGAAATATGAGGTAAAAGGATTGAATTTTTAAGATCACTATAATTCTTTCTCACGTTCACACAATCTTCATCGAATTCACTTACCGAAGATGGACGATTTCAGGTTCAGTATGAGCTTCCAAAATTTTAATGTATATACTTCTCAGAATCGATACCTAAGCAATTGACGTACAGTCGATGACGATAAAGGATCTCTTACATCAACCCAGAATTACCGCAAGAAATCGACAACCGACCACGCATATGCAATATATGTACCGATTTTACAAATGTTTCCATTTCTTAGAATCGCCTTGGGTTTATTTATATCGTTTAGATCGTCATTCTTATAACATCTATCGCATTATGCTATTTAAACTGAAATCATACAGTCTCACATCGAAAGATTGATTGCGTAACATAGTATACACTACACTCCGTTTATGAGATAGTGAACTTGTAAGAACAGGAAATGTAACATAAGCGATTGCGATAATATGGCGGTACGAAAATCCCTTTGGAAGTTCCTTATCCGCGCATGGGATAATGATGATTATGATGATAATAATAATAACAACAAAAATGATAATAATAATAATGATAATATAATAATAATGATCCTTTATTCGGCCGAGATTGAGACTATCAAGTCTTGCATATAACTATTTCTTCCGAACTAAAATAAAACCGATCGATATTGATGCGCAGCATTGTTGCAAGTATCCAACAATGGACAGGTCCAATTTACGCGCGCGACAATCAGATTTAAGAGTAGATGTTTGTGAACAACCATGAGCGTCCTACCAGCACTTTTTGAACACCCTGCGTACTTAAGGCCACCAATCAAGCAAGTAGCGTAAGCTGCTTAAGCATGAATACATAAAATAATATACGTAACTATTATAGGAATGACACAGAGAATTACAGAGGTTATAAATGCAGAAAAAGGCTGAACTGATAAGCTGTAAAACCATAGAAGAAGCTTAACCGCGAATAAACCGCTTTAAAAAGAAACAATTTTAAAATAGAGATTTTTATAATACATGATAGATTAAGAGTAACATTTTTTTGAATAACCATTATTTTACGAAACTTTAGAAAATATTTTTTCATTATCCAAGATAACGGGGTAAATGGAAATCCCACGAAACTTTCATAGGAGAAATCTCCAGCCAACACTAAAACGGAACAACAAAAGCTTCAAAAAGACGACTTTGAATGGACTCATGATAACATAACTTACAAGCCCAGATTTTACATGTCAACTACAAAAAATTTACATGCAAAACTTCATAGCGGAAAATTTCACAACACCACACCGGTGAAGTTGAGACTAACACAATGAAGCTTTCTAAATTAGGTTACACTTCTAAGCTAAAGTCTACATAAATAAAACATTCCACAGAGGATTTATTCAGTTAAACAAGCATTATTGTTACGCTACCGCCGTATACACGACTTTAACGAAAATATCTGCAACATAAAAAGACCAAATATATATTCATAAATTCACGAGAAAAACTAGATTTGGAAGCCTTTCTGAATTGCCAATGATAGTTATGTTCAGCCTATTTTTTTGTCGTGAAAAAGAAACCCAAAGATATGAAAACACTTCCGGGAAGACACAGTAGAGGAAAACGTACATCATATATTTATATAAACGCAAGTCTGATATGAAAAGGAAAAATACACAAGGGAAATAATACCAAAGAAGAAAAAGCAAGCATTCCGTAAACCACAGGAAAAAGACGCATTTAAATTATGCATGAACCCATCCGCGTTAGTAATCGCTAATAGCAGTCGCAATAAATCTCACGAGGGATACATGAATGGAACAGCCAAAGTTGTATCACATAACGATCTTCTGGTAATGTCAGAATAATACTGCGGAGATAAAAACATTCCGTAGGACTTCCTCTTCAAAAAAAATTCTATGAGTCTCCGCACCACAAGACGAAACGAGTTCTGATATGAAGAACGTGATAGATGAGACGATTTCAAGATGAAATAAAGATGTCACTTTTATACGACGGTTAGCACTCGAGCGAAAGAAATTTCCTACTGTCACACAGATGTCTGTTTTTGCGAAGTCTGTTTTGATTCCAAGTGTATGACATACTATGGAGTGGCTGCGATAGTTATGGAAATTATAACGATCGTGAACTGGATAAAAGTTATCAGACTGTACTAATTCCCAGCAAAGTATTTCTCCAGTGAAGGCCACAATAAGGTATTTCTTTATCAACACAAACTTAGATGGACGATAATTGCGATTTCTTATACTTTATTGTCAGCAAGTCTACTTTTGTTTGACGGAAAAAGTGAATATGTAACTCGTTAATGATATTACCATACTTTTAGCTATCCGTAATAGCCTTCCTTATCAATAAATGAAGAAAAGGGCGTTCAGAAGGCTCTTGGTTATGCTGAAGGCTTATTAGTCAAGTCAATTCATGTATCCGACCTGGTAAAAGGTCATATAGCAATTGTTTTTGCCAATTTGCAGCTTCCAAAGACTTGCGCGAGCTGCGCTATTAAAAAGAACGGCGAATTCTTTGCACTTTTTACGGTATTTGCTCAACATCCCCTAAAGTATGTGTCCAACAAAAAGTCAATCCATTATAATTTAAAGTACAAAGAAATTCCTACAATTTCAGTCTAAAACAAGCTCAATATGTCCACAACTTTCCCAGAAATTGCTCTTAAAAAAGTTGGCCATTTTTACACAAAATGAAAAATTTTCGTTTCGTTCGTCTATCTTGCCAAACGTCGGGAGAAGTATTAATCCCTCAAGGAAACTTATAAGAAATAAATTTGTAGTTAATTTGTTTAGCTTTAATTAGAATTCAAAACTACGCTCGTAGGCTCAATAATTCCTTTGAAAACGACAATCTTTCGTATAAATGGGTTTTTGAAAAAAAAAACAAAGAAGAGGGCTCACTGAAATGCAGAATTCACCTCTATCGTAGAGTACCTTATCATTTTGTATTAAGAAAGTTGAAATTTTTGTTACATTACTCAAACAATGCTCGGGTAGCTACTTATGCCAAGACTCTACACTGAGTTATCCGTTTGCGTTCGATGCATTGTTACACGCTGCATTTTTCATTGTTGTAGATACTGGCATTGTTATAACACGCGGCGAGCCAACAATGGCTCAGCAAGACATTATTGCCCATACGAGACGCCTATCGTATGAAATTGCATCGAACTAAAACCACGGTTGCAAAATATTTAGCCTGTTTAACTGTATACAAAATACAGTATTGAATCGTATAAGAATGCGATTCAGTTTATGTTTGTAATCAAAAACACGCGAACAAAGAGAAAATTTATAGTAGCAAATATCACCACCTTAGGAAACAATTTAGCTCAACTACACTTCCAAAATAGACTCCAAGCCAGCATAAGCTGCAATAGAAAATAAGAATCTCCCGAATGAAAACCAAAGCAAAGAAATCCTGCTTAAAATATCTAAAATCTTCAATTAATATGGATAGGAATATATTCTTATTGCAGTAATACACAGTATTTTTAGTTTCACCTCATCTACCTAAGCAGCGATACGTAATCTTAGGGAAGAAAGAAATTTATCTTCAAACTATAAGAAGTAAAGATCAGGACTGCGTTAAAAGTATGATTTTAGGTATTGACGAAAATATGCTTTTACAAAATATGCGGAGACAATATAATTGAATGCTATCAAATAAAATTTACGATTCTAAGAGTCTACCAACCCTACAAGGCAACATTTTTAAAACTTCGAAAGAAAAATAGCCTAAGAGTTGCTACTTCAAGTTACCCAAGAGTTCTACTTCAGTCGTCATGTCGACAGTAAATAAAAAACCTCCCTAAGCTTTGCTTATACATCGGACAATTTTGATTCGTTCAGTCGCCTTCCATACGACAGGAATGAACTTACTGAAATACTCCTTGCTGCGATTCATACTCGAATTTTTTAGAGTAAAAATCACGGGATGAAAACAATTCTACAGATAAAAAAAATCTTTATGTACAGTCTAGGAATGAATGTAATTGCAGCGGATCCTGGTACTTTTAAGTGGATAAAAACTGTACGTTTAAATTTTAAATAACATTTTGAAATGTTAATGGTAAATAGATACAAGTACATCGTAAATAAACCTTACGGAGATAAATTGGGCATATCGCATACACGCAAACTACTCGAAATTGTTATCAAAATTACAGTAATGTCTGAAATGATGAACTAATTTCATAAATACCAACAACCTAATGAGACACCATGTCTTTTGATGCTGTAAATATTTACTCTAACAATTATGTCGGAATAGGCACAACTTCATATACCACGGAGGCCTTTTTCTTCCTCTGCATTAACATAGTTGATCGTTCATGATGACTCGTAAATGTACCACGACCTCACAGAACGGACACAGCCTCTGATACCTTACCACTTCATAGACCCTTGCAACCTCACTTCCGATGTTTTTGCTCCAATCCGTTATCGATTTCTGCAGAGGATCACTGATTTCTTAGGGAGAAACCCTTTCGCGGGGATGAACGCCGGAGTACGGGAGAATCTACGCCAGCCTTCTCTAACCGGATTCCCGTAGACTTCATACCGCGTATACACGCAGAATGACTCCATGAAAATAACTGAACTTCTCCAAGATATGCGAATAAAATTGGTTCTTGGATCGAGACCCTGAACTGAACTTTTGTCTGATACAGCGGTTTAGCGATGAATTAAAAAAAAAATTTTCATCTTATGGAACTTGATAATTATCAGGGCAATTATAAATCCGATCAGACATTATTTTGCAAAACAGTTCACTTTTTACAAATAATTATATGTTTACGGAAATAAACGAATCCAACATCAAATAATTTTCCAAGACCTGCAACGTTCTTGACATAACGCAAAGACGTCTTGTATATTGACGCGCTGACTCAGATTTCCGCGTCTAATTTCAGATCTTCTCCAACCTACAAAACCTTGATCAACTAGGATACCTCAACGCTTCGCTACAATTACGCTATTTGCATGGTCTAGGCCACATCACGGGCAAAAGAGCAGGCGACATCAATCGCGACCGGCAACGGGCGTTGAAATCTCCGCCGCTACCGAACGCTCCAGCGACCATCGCGCTCGATGGACGGGGGAAAATCGGGCACAAATACGCTCGATTGAAGACATTTTCTGCCCTCCGCCGGGTTGGCAATCAAAATGGCCGAAACGGGAAGCTGGGAGGGGGAGTGAGGGCGAGCGGAAGGTCGATCGAACGAGGGTCTCGGAGGGCCGCTGAAGCCGGGGATTATTTTTTGGCGGAAAGGGTGGAAAAAGAGATTTGGAGGATAATATCAGGATGGGGACGCAGGTGAACTCGGAAACAGAGAGAAAGAGGAAAGGGAGAGGTCCCTCGGACTGGAGGAAAAACAAAATTCCAAAATGGAGCGAACTCCCATATTTCATAAATCTGTCAAAAGTGGCGTAGTCGGGGGGGAGGCACCCACCCAAATGGATTCCGAGTTGACACCATTAATCACGATGGGAGAGGGGTGGAGGGAAGGGGTGGGAGAAGCGCCGCGACCCCGCCTCGCCTCACCAACCCTCGTCTAACCCCTCTGGAAAATCCTTACCCCTTGACTGAAAGCTAACCACCCGCGCAAGTACGAGCGCATCCAAGAAAATAAATTCGCTGAGCCTACGGATTTTCGTCTAGCTTTTCCGTTTGTATTGCTTTCTTGAAACTCATAGGAGGAATTCGGAATAGTTAACGACATTTCTGGAATATTCGCTCACTGGAAGATATTATACAGTAGTTCCCCGCTCAATAGAAGCGCTTTGAAAACTTTGTGTCAGAATCGAAATTTCTTTTTACATGGAGTTCAAAAAAAAAAGTTGCAGAAATGATGACACTCCTTGAGAAAGAAGATAAGATTGTATTTAAGATAATCAAACTTGAAGTTGGGAGGAGGATAAATGATTTTGACTGTTCGCAATGATGAAAAATTCCAAACAGTTAGTGAAAAGAGACAAAAGTAACACATTACACGAAAGTTACACAGTTTTTAAGATGTGTGCTTAACACTAGATATAGAATTTTTTTTAGACGAAAGCTTCAAATGGAAGGAACTTGAAGGATAATTTTAACGGCAGATATGAAGATTTTCTGGGTTTCAACGATTCATGACAAAATAAGTTTGCCTATTTTGATATGCAACAATCCTATTTCCTTCCTAAAAAGCTAAAGAATCATAATAATTTATAGCCAAAACTTTATTTTGCTAAACTTTTTTAATCAAATGTAACAATACGCCTATTCTGCAGGGAAATATGATAAAAGCTATCTGACGGAAAAGGCACAGACCGCTTTATCAATAGTCTTAAACGCACGTTACAGCATCAAATAGGGAATTGTCATCAAGCATTCATGTTCTATCGGTGTAACAACAAGACCTTGGACAAAGATGGATTTTACGATCAAGTTTGGTTTACGTTAGCGATTGTAGTGAGGATCCCGGATAGCCATGTAGGTTTGCTTACAATTGTTATTATCGTTAGATGAAAGCGGTCCCGGGTTCAATTCCCGGCGAGAGCCTATATGTGCGAAATTACCTGAGTTGTCGTTAATAGCGCAACTTCTACTCGGAAATGATTCACATCCCCACTGGATGTAATGAATTATCAGGTAAAAAATGTTATTATAATAATCAACCCTCTACCATAAGCCGAGACATTGATACGTATTTCACTACAGAGGAGTTACTTTTCAAGAATCCCGCGAACGG
Source organism: Ladona fulva (assembly GCA_000376725.2). Taxonomy (NCBI): domain Eukaryota; kingdom Metazoa; phylum Arthropoda; class Insecta; order Odonata; family Libellulidae; genus Ladona; species Ladona fulva. Next base: position 209,749 of record KZ308290.1, on the reverse strand, counting down.
ACCGCAAGTTTCTTACGTAGTACATACATAGAATTGCTGTATACCTCATATACATATATACCTACATTGCGCAGAAATATCTTTAAATGGTCACAGGTAATTAGTTAATAAAGATTGTTCATCAACCAAAGAATGACAGTTAATATCCATACTTACTGCAGATGAATATATCTACAAAGGATCGGGCGAATGTAGGCTGGCAAAATTATAAACGTTTGAATCACAACTGTTAAAATGAAAGACATTAAGACTCAATATTAAATGGTACTTGAAAGAATAACACAGTGCCGACTTTTTCTATTCACTCATAATCGGATGCAAACAGTGTTTAATTTTCGTAGTGCCACAATCCTGTGGCGATTCATAAGCCGGATTCGTAGAAAATATATTAATACAGTAAGAATCTTAATATAAAATCTCTCAAAATCTTCCATAAACCCCAAAAATTCTTCGTAGGGGATAGTTTAGCAGTTCAAACACTGAATATGTTTTATAATGAACGGTTTAATAAAATACAACCAGGAATAAAGAACCAAATTCGTTTTCCTATAATTAAAAATTACAAAGGAATAATAGGCATGTCAACTGAAATAAATACTGTGAAATAAATTAGACCTCATATCCGTAATCCTAAATTAAAAGGCAAGGATTTATATTATACACGCAAGAAGATACATTTTTAATGTAATGCAGCTCAATTTTATTACAGACGGAGACCAATTCTGTAACGATACGTTACTATTGCTGAACTGCATTTAAACAGCATCTAAAATGGAAACTCATAAGAAATCCATAAATTGAAAGAGAGAAGTGCAAGATTCTTTTTGATAAATGGAACTCATATCCAAACAAAAATAATTCCTCCTTGAAAGTAATATTAAGACACGCGATGTTCTAATTAACGCCTGAACCATTCTTCACGCCACTTAAGACATACGGAATACCTTGTACGCATCTTACAAATTATAGGAACTAAATCCAGGAAAGGATATTTGGACGGTACGCAAGTGATGCAACTTGCCCAGGACGAAGCAATCGAAGAGTTGATTTAAGAGCCAAAAGAGAGCCAATTAAAGAAGAGTTATATTTAAGAGTCAGAAAGTTCCAGGAACTCTCCAATGAAACGGAAATCGAAAATGTAGAACTGCTGGTGAACATAGCAATGACGAGAAGCTGTCTAAGAGAGCATACGGCGAGCTTTTCGAGATAGTAAAAGTGAAATGCATTTCAGATTAATAAAAAATCGAACATTATTATTAACATTGTTGCAATAAATAGAGCATTACGTAAATATATTACCGAGATTGTTTATATACGAGTATAAAGAGAGAGCTGATAGTGAAGATGATGAAGAGATAGCAACAATTAGCGCGTTATTGTTGATAACAAAGAATAATGTTGAAACGCGACCATCAGGGCAGTCACGCATCCGAAGTCACTGCTGACCAAAACTTACATCAAACTGTATCAATTACAAGTCAACTATTTAAACAAGAAAGTACAGTGAAGATTCGCCACTTCTGAGAACTTGCTTAGTTCTTATCCAAAGAGGGACAGAACAATTCTTCTTTCAAAAATTAAAAATACGATGAAATCTGGAACGATTATCAAACGGATAAGTTATAGTTGAGATTGACCGTAAACCTTCACGGCACCATCTATTATAATGGATTTCCTCATAGGAGAAGTTACCTTATAGCTCATAGTGAAGATATTCGTTCCAAACAATTTGATAACAAACGTAGAGAAACGTTAATTATAAACGGAGCAGTTGTCACAGAGTTAGTAATCAGAAAGCTGGACTTGAAACCGAGTCAGAAAGTACTTCAGGCAAAAAATCCTTAAATAAAGAAATGATAAAACACCGAAGTCAAGTCCCTTAGTCAACGCAACTGGAAGCAATCACTGAAAGATAGGCTTTATCGCGAAACAAGTCAGAACACGTTCTGTAAGTTGAGAAGCTTAACGTTATCTACTTAAGGAGGAACGTTGGAAATAAAGCCACAATTCTTTTCGTTGATTTTACAGGAATAACATCCCTTTACTCTTCGACTATATCCTAAAAAAAATTGGTGTAAGATTTTGGTTTGACTAGGATACGTAATTACGCTTTGTCGCCATGTTTCAATTAAGCGTCAGTGCTTACATAGGAGTGTGCAGCATAGCTGTTTGCAATTGATAATTCAGCAGAAGCAATTCAGAAACTGGAAAGATTACTATCATAAACGTATCGAGTATGTATTCCCTAGACTGGTTAGAAAACACGTCTGTAGAGATAAAAAATTGTGTACAGAATAGTTCCAGCCACGACTGACAGAACACTACGATGAGTATACATTCTAAAATATACTACTATTACAAATATCATAATGAATAGAGGGAGTTGTTAACCTTCAAATATTCCACGCAGAAATTATAATGTATAATATGATAAAGCTCATAAATTTGCAAGTTTACTTATTTTTAGGTGACAGCAAACTTGGGAATTACAGAAAGTTCCTCTCAACGTCCAATCCAACACTTATAAAATGGAATGACAGTGGAGGCACATGCTTTTATTAGTGAAGGATTGAAAAGAGATGTATATATCCACCTTGGCTTATGATATAGTGCTTCCAGATTAATTATGACTGTTAACCCTCAGCTATCTGGAAGACAAGGTAAAAAATAGTCTTAAATCATAATTTCTATTTATTACAGCTAGGAACTAATGAAAAGAGGAGTATTGCCTGCTTCTTCAATCAACTATCATGATTATCACATACATGATGCTATGATGAGTCACAGAAACTTCATAAATATATATCCAGCATTTTTGCCATTATTTGTTTATGTGATTTAGTAATGTAGTTATCCTAGAAATGCTTTGCAATACTCACTTATAATTAATTAAACATATAACAAAGCATAGGATCCTTCTAGAAATAGTATATAACATCTTTATGAAAATGTAAATGAAATCTATTTTTAATCAATGGTAGAAGGATATATCAACACATTATTTGCCAACTCAATTCTTTCATTCAATGTAAGCAATATTTTGCACTCAAAACTTACCTTAATGCTAGTATTAATTGAATATAGGTTATTTCATAAGCTTTCATAAATGTATGCTTTTATAGAAACAGAAATGCTATTCTTTTAGTTATAAATAGAGCAACTCTCAACATAAACCCATCACCATGCTTTGCATATGAGTAATTTCCAGCATTCACATTACCAACTCCACTGTTTGTAAAACAAGGTACAATCAATATCACCAGAAAAATACATCTGACACCTTAAATCTTAAAGGAATTTCAAAGCAAGGCTACAGCACTGCCTTACAACCTTATGGAAGGGGTAGGGAAGACAAGATGGCCTCCAAATAGTAGCTACAAAGGGATGAGAGATGCAGTGGAAGGGGCAGGAAGACAAGGTGAGGGGGTGGGTGGATGGAGAAAGAAATAGAAGGGGCATTTCCTAAGTCGAGGAACGGTGGTGGGGCTGTAACAAAGGATTTTCAGACAGGGGAGTGAGATGAAGAGGAAGCCTTGAGAAGGGGGAGGGGTTGATGGGAAAATGGGAAGGAGGGGCAAAAGGAATGGAGCCGCACCACTGGGCCGCATGGGGATAACTATTATTAATGGATCCCAACTGCTTACTCAGACCCTTCTAAAAATATGATCCACATTAAATTAGAGGCATGGAAATAATGAATTTTCAAACCAAAATCAGCCCTCAAAATCCCTAAAATCAACAATCATTGACTGAAATTCAATTAAAAACAATGGGAAATTCAAAATTTTCCTGTGACAAAGGGAGCCAGCAACTCACCCTAAGGTTGATACTTCTAAGGAAACTGGTCACATTTCAGCAGCGACAAAGAAATTCAACAATGCATCCAACAGTGGACTTCACCAGCATAGAAACAGAGTAGTTGCACCAAAAAACCAACCAGAAGCACTAGAGACAATCCTCTGGATTAGAACCTCCTCCTGTTCACCACTTTCTTCAATTCTGATCACTAAATTCCAGCTTGGATGCACAAGAACATCGCTGCAACTTCATCCCCCACTAGTGTCACACCACACACGATTATAGTAAGCGTGGAAAATGGTCCATACAGACGTGGCACCTCTTATACAGAACACTGCCTTGGAAATGACTGCCGGGATGTTGCCACTCTCTCAAAATCCCTCCTCCGACACAAGAGTTGGGAGCTACGCTGCCCACCTCCAACCGGAATGAAAGAGGCAGCTGAGTGATCCGAAAGGGGACCTGCACTGCGCTACTATTGGGGCAGGGAGGTGTGGGTAGGGGAGTTAGATGCCTATCCTCCATCTTCTATGCCACGCAACGGAGAGTGGCATTAGGGGGGGTTATGTGTGGGGGGGAGGAGAACACGGAGACGCCACCTTTGAGAGTTGAGGGCAACGGATGTCGGCCTTCTGGGAAAGGGATGAGGGAATCGGAATGGAGAGGGAGTGTCAGAGAGTGGGAGTGGTGGAGTGCCATGAGGCAATGTTGCCACATCACACGCAGAAGTTCCGTGCAAGATGGAGATTGGGGGACAGAACGGCGTGGCAGGGAATTTCCAGAGGGGGAGGCACGAGTGATAAATGGATAGAATGGCAGTGGGGTGGAAAGAAATTTGATGGCATGGGGTGCGAGGAGGGAACAAAGAAAGACCGAAATGGCCTCCCATGGGGCCGGATGGAATGCCTTGTCTGGGACCCAACCGTAGAAGAGATCAAGACTTTGGGGGCCATGCATGTCCCTAGGGCCACCATTGTGGAAATCAAGATGGTGGCACAGGGGCCAAATTAGGAATGCAAAAAGATAACACCCTCCCATGAAGAAAATTCAACCGTGAGGGAACACGAAGCGTGATGAATTACTTTCATGAGAATGGAATAATTTCTGTAAATAATTTACCAGAGGGCTCTTCAAAATTAGCCACGCTGCATATCATGGTTTCATGGTTTCCAATCAAATTACACAGATTTTAAAAGTGATAAACTTCAATTTTCAGTTATGACATACCCTCTTAATACATTCTGTTATCACCAGATGAATGCTAATGAAGATGACAATGCTGAAAATGTTTTGGATAAAAACCTTCATTAAAAACTTCTGTAAGGCAAGATTTTTTGTTAAATTTATGCAGAAGTTTTGATTAATTGAAAGATTAATGTGACAGGAGAGAATATCAACTAAATATGAATTCCAAATTATACAGAACACAATTTATATTTTTGCCAAGACAATCAAAATGAAAAATTGTATGAGTATGAAATCCAGAACATTATCTTCATATCATTCAAGAGAGTATCAGTTAATTTAAATGAAAAAAATTGAAAACATTGAATGACAATACTACTATAAAATTCTGTATATGATTCAATAGGCCATATGAAACTCAAGAGAAAATCTTAAAACTCATTATCTTGCTCAAAAAAAATATTATATAACAGAGAAAACTATACTAAGGATTTCCTTATAGAGCATTAAAATTGATAAGAGAGACAAAATTATTAATTCCTAACAATTAACAAGCACAATAAAAAAAGACAAAAAATTATTGATTAAGAGGAATGCAACATTCCTTGCATGTAAAAAAAGGGAATCAGACACATTAATAAGATTAAAACCTCTCGAGCATGAAAAGATATCAAAAGACATCATTACATCACGAGGTAACATAAAGACAACAGTCACTATCACATCTGACTCCTGTCTTTAAAAGACATAATTTGGGTTCCTCATATGCACACTTAGGGACACTTGGGAGGTCTCCCGAGTTATGCATAAACAGACGATCACATCACGTATGAGAGGGACATGTCGTGTCAACGGCAATTTTTCCCTTCTCCTGCTTATCAAAGGACACTGGAAGAGATGGGACATGGACACGGATACTTTTCACTGCCTCGACACCTCATTCTACGGCAGGCACATCCTACGCCTAAAAGATGGTAGAGACAGATAAGGTGGGGACTTGGAGGGAGTTGGGGCAAAGCCAGGGCGGGTGGTCGGCCATCATCAGCAGACGGTATCACAGAGCGGCATCCTCTACCAGTTAGAGGCATGGGTTGGGGGAAAGGCTGGTATCAGGAGAGAGGCAGAGTCATCAATAAGACCAAGAGAGCAATGATAGGTGGAATAAGAGGTGAAAGGTTTGTATGTGATTCAGAGATTCTGAATTGATGAAAGGAAAATCTTTATGATTCAGTAACAAAATTATTTCCTCAGCAAAACTCCTACCTCTCATAGAGTAAAACAGTATCTTCAGGAAGAAAAAATAGTTACTGGGGGAACTAAAAATTTAACTGATGTTTTTGGCAAAGTAATAAATAAAATTTATGATCCTAAGAAAGTTTGAATAATTACAGTCATGAGAAATGATACAACTAAATTTACATATGCCAATCCATTGTAATTTAATATGAAATGCTATCATAAAGTACTGACTGTCTTGGTAACACAGAAATATTCAATTAAGGTGGTGGTTGCAAGAAAATGTTCACAGGAAGTACTAAATATGAAAATATAATTCAAATTTAAAATGTTTCATATCAATAATTGTTAAATGATTTACATCATTTCATAATGCAAGTATCTATATTTCCTTAACATAAAGGATCTAATACAGATTTCTCTTAATTCCAAAGCTTTATTAAGATAAAGTGGATCAATCAGTGTGACAAATTATGAAACAAATCTGTCTTAGGGTGATCAACAATATTGGTGAGTATATTTAAAAATTTGAGCAAAATTTTCTGCTAAGATGTTATTACAATAAGAATGGTTCAATGAGGTGATAGCAACTATAAAACAGCTGCCTTCCATACAAAAACTCAGTAATTTTATAACTGCAATACATACTTAAATAAATTTTGAGCAAATGAACCTTCAATGATTCTTAATAACCTTTAAGAAATCCATCATCATCCTTTCACAAGCATAACAGCGGAGGAAGAATAAAGTTTTGATAATAAACAAAATATTCAAAATGAAGTAAGTGTAAGAAGTTTACATAATTGACTGAAGTTCACAGGTAATTATATTTAAGAGTTTATACACATACATAAAATTGATGAAAAATAACCTTATGGAATGGGGTAGAAATACTGTTTTTTTTTTCATTCAAATTTTTTTCAGTCTTTTTAATATCTGTGATAACGCTAATCAAATGAGGTATGAGAGATACTTAACCATGGTCATTCCGGTCACTCTATTAAATACAGAGGGAAATGTCATTCTTGGAGTCATGCTCCACCTACATGAAATTTTTAAATTCGTAACATCCAGGATTGTTGAGAAAAGCAGTGGCTAAATGCCTCACTCCTCATCTTTCCTAGTATACCTCATTCACTCCTCAAAGCTCTTTTCTGGTAATAGTGAAGAGAATTAGGATTCAAACAGTCTTCAGGTTGATGAATTTAATGACAACATTTATGATGTTTTTCAAATGTAGATGTGTAATGTTTAAATCAATGAGCAAAAGTAATTACTACAGAAGTACCCAAAACACAGGAGGAAATGGTGAAAAAGAATTCCGTCTCTGGTACTTTATACTATTGGAGGGAAGACTAAGCAAGAGAGATCACAGCATGAAATGGAGGGGCAAGGCAGCGGGATAGACAGAGGGGGAGGGTTTTAAGGACAATGAGAGGGCATCGGCAGGGAACAAGCAGACAAAGGACTGGAAGGGGGGAAAGGGAATGATAGAAGGGGGTGGCAGCCTCATGGGCGGTGCAACGTGAAGGAAAGATGGTGGAGAAACTGTGAGAGGAGGAGTGCCCAAAGGAACACTCTCAATCCCAAAGCACCATGAAGGCCGAGTGAAAAGCACCGAAGGGCAAAACTCAGCCAGACAAGAGGGGCCCTCGAAAAAGTCTCCTTAACTTGGAGAAAGGCTATTTCAAACCGTGATGGACAGCTATAACACAAGCCAACCTTTTTGGCATGGAATAAAAAATATATAAACATTCAATGGCAGACATCTTCTGAGAAGAGGCGATGATCAAGAAGGGAAGAATTGATGCTCACAAGTCAAAATTTTAGAAAAAGTTTGAGAACCAAGGACTTATTCACGTCAATAAACTAAAACAGGCAATTTTTAAATAAATATGGGATGTACAGGTCTTCAAAATTTTCTGATATTGAGATATTTCAGAAATGCGGGAAGGTGTTGGTATGTTGACAAAAATCACCATAGCAACACTGATGCCATACTGACTAGGAATTTCTCTAATAGATATCTTATTGATCAAGATTAACACAAGTTACTTAAATGAAATTTTAGATACTTAATAGTTGTGACATAAACCTGAACTTCATTCTCACTATGGTTAACCATTACTTATGCACTCATGTTGGATGAGTAATCAACCATAGTATTCTTAAATGAGTAGAAACTTAAAGAATCCATGATAATGATTAATAGGGAACATAAATTAGATGACAGGAAGAGATTTTGAATAAAATCAATATAGAATGTCAACAATTTAAGGGAGCAGGCTGGTATAAAAACATATTAAAGATTTTCAGCTATCATACCTTAGCTCCTGAAAATCCTACAGTAAGTCAAAAGCTAGGAATTTTTCAGGCCCTCAATGAAGTTGGATGGCCAGCAATTTTGTACGAAGCAGGAAAAAAAACCTCTTTGTGTAGCAGTACAAACTGGTTAACGTTAACTGACTGATTAAGAGTTACTAACTTTTAAGAAATCATTTCCAGACATATCAGGCCTTATGGACATATGCTGCAGATAAAATGTACAAAGATATTTATTAAATTGCATCATAAAAATAGAAACAGAAATTCGATAATAAATAATTCCTTTAGAATGGCAATTGAAGGAGTATAGTCAAAACCCGGGGTTCTACCCCAGAAATCATAACTTCTTTGTGACAATGCTACATCCACCAGAAACTTCCAATCCTAAGAAAGAGAATGAGGAATGCTTTGAAGCACAGATGGAGTGGATGAGTAGCAGGGGTTGTGTGATGGGCAGGGGGTGTAAGGGAAAACAGGAAGAGAAGGGGAGGAAATGCCAGTTCGACCCAAGAGAGGGCAGATCAGAGAAGATGACACAGCAAAAAGAGAATGGAGGAAAGGAATTAAAAAGGGGCCTCTGAATGGGTGTGATAGGGATGGGGAGAGAGAAAAGGAAGGGTAGGGGGAGACGAGAATGAGCAGATATGAGGGAAAAACTTGAGGAAGGTGGAGTGAAGCAGCGAGGGGTTAGAGATCCCCTCTGCAGGAGGTGCAAAGACTCTGGGAGGTGGTCCTTATATCTCAGGATATAAGAGAGGTACAATAAAAGCAGCTGGAAGGGAGGAGCTCGGAGGATGCTGGGTGGGGATTTTGTTGAACTTCTCCATGGCAGCAATGAAACAAAATGGAGGGAAAGAAACAATAACGATATCTAGATTCAATGAACTGCAATTCTGTAACCTGTGCATGCAACATTGTCCAGAATGTGCTGCAATGTAACTTCGAGACCACTTAGCATCACCAACAGTAAAAGAATACAGTTTTCAAAATAAGGAGGGAAGCAAAGCCAAAGAAATCTATCCTCATCATTTTCAATTGAGGAATAAATTGGGGTGACACTACCCACATACTATCACTGAAGCTGTCGTAAATGAACCCGAAATGATATGGCTTTAACGTAGTCACTTCACAGTAATATCTGCTCAGCCCAGGAGTATTTCAGAATAAAAATAAGCTAATAATGATAACTATTCGATAAATTTCCGTTTGCAGGTCAAACTTTATGCAGACAAAATGGGTATAGATTTTCAGGATAAATTGCGATAACATATCTAACAGTATTTCCTAAAAGTTTTAACAACGAGTAGGAAATTTACATCAACCAATATAAACATGCTATTGGGTGGTAAGATCTTCCACATCTGCCACAACCAACTTATACCAATGTTATTCAAAGACTCGATTTTTAAGTCTCCTGAGTTATTACTCTGCATTCAAGATTCTTGCTTGCTGTACCTGCTACAATTTTATTATTGTAAATCTTACGCGTATAAATGATACTGTCTCAATAAAGTTTGCACGTTATTACATCTTAACATCTTTATCCCAAGGAAGAATGGACTCGAAAAAAGTCTGACGGGACTGGGAATCGAACCCAATTGTCGGTCGGGCCTCCAGAATGGCTTGGAGAAATGTTCTGTTGGGATAGCTCACCGGACAGAGCACCCGACCGCCAATTGAGAGACCCGGGTTCGATTCCCGGTCCCGTCAGACTTTTTTCAAGTCCATTCCTCCTTAGGATTTTTCCTGGGTGCGCACCATCTTGCGCTAGTCACCCTTACCCGTTTCCTATATTAACATATTTAAATCTGTAATGAAAACTTTCAAGCTTTTCCATTTAATATTAACTTGTAGAGATGAAACCTTAAGGATAACAAGATGAGTCAATCGAGACACTACCATGATTTTACCTACATACAATACTGAATAAAACAATAGGAAGTTATACGGCAAATTAATAACAATTTCATGGACGAATGAAATATTTTTTCATGGTGCACTAATATTTAATAATGGCGAATAATGACTTAAGCGGGAAACTAAAAAAAAAAGAAAGTTGTAAAAGGAAATATCTAGAATTTTAAACACTTCGCAAGCATTTCCAATGCATTGGATCTGACATTGTGAGATCAATATCAGTGTATTAATGTTATAAACAGTGCTTTTGAATAAGAAACATGAGGCCGCGCGTTAATCGTGTCGCAACAATACCGATGTAAACAAAATCGTTTGGTTTCCACGGAAATAAAAGGAAAGTTGTATAACCCGCAATAATGTGTTGTTCAGTAAATATTTCATTCGTGAGATTACTTGAATAGTATCGGTAGCAACACTTGCGCGCTGCAAACATGGCCGCCGCGCGAAATGCACCCTCAGCCACAACAATTAGATCAGTCGAATGGGAACAACCGACGTGAGAAGATAAAGGCGTCGGGAGACGAAAAAAAACGCAGCGTATCCCGCAAGAAATTTCACTTTCGATACAATCGATACACTGGATCGATAACCTTTCCGCGGACAGATGACCGAAAGGGTGGTGACCTAGGCAAAAGCAGACTTAAAATAGGGGTGTTGAAGAGAGCCGGAATGTGGGTCAGGTATTCCAGTGCAGTCATGCTCCCGATTCAAAACATTTTCAGTCCGAGAGCACAGTCACGACAACTTGCAGGAGGCGGTGGGGTCAACGTAGTGTGCGGAGAAGGAAGTTGTGTCTGGTGGACATTGGTAACAATTGCTTCGAGGCAGTCAGAGTGTGACTGAGTCAGCGAAACGGAGGTGCCATGAGTCCCTTAAAAAAGCGTCGATAAAGATCGGCGGAGAAGACGTTTTTTGTGTGCTTTGCGGGCACGGCCCTTGTTTCGCGACTGGACCAAACATGGGTGCAGCCCACGAAAAACAAAGCGGCCGTTAAACGGCCTAGGGGTATGCCGAGGATCCTTCCACTAAGGACATGCGGTCTCGGGTCCTTCCATTCAGTTTTTCGAGGACTAGAGGATGGAGTCAGGCACTTTCGAGATGCTTTCCGCAGTGATGTGGGAGTTAAGACCCGTACATGTGACATTGTCCAAAAGGTGCTACAATGTAACCTTGGCGACGTTGTAGTACGGACAAATTGCGTTAAATATGACGAGGAGCTTGAATATAAATCCGATTGTTAAGTGTTTCTGCAATCGCCATATACAGTGGTACGACGGTAATCCGTTCCATGATTGTCGTCGTTAATCAAAACCGTCGTTATCCAAGGCGCGATGTTCCACAGCCATATTGAATGTCAAATATAAAGACAAAACTTATTCAAATATGGTACATATAAGTTTTAATCATATTTGCAATAGTACAACTATCATTAATTAAATGAGTAGTCAAAATAGAACTTTTTAATAGCCAATCTTCACCAGAAGGCGTCGTTAACCAAAGACGGCGTCGTTATCCGAGACATTATTTATCACAACAATTCGTCGTTAACAAAGTACGTCGTTAACTATGGCCGTCGTTAACCAAGGTACCACTGTATCAACAGCATTTATCGCGTCACACTGACATTTTAGTAGTTGACTGGAAATTAATTCGTAAAGAAAATGTCTTAAATCACACCCCATTGGCGATTGGCAGAAAATCTGGTGCGGATTGACATACGGTGACACCGCGAGGTTCACGGGGCGTCATGGTGACCTATCACCATCATTGATTAAATTGTATGGTCAATTAAAAGGTAAAATGAGGTGTCCTCCAAGTAAATGCAAGAGCAGATCTGCACAACTATTTTCTATGACGGAAAAAATATAGTAGTATACATGTGCACCCAAATACATGTACGAGCTTGCCACACTTCCTGATTTCACCGGAACTGTCCCCGTAAACTTATCCTATCGACTCGTTTGGATCGAAAGTCCTGGGAAGAAGTAATGGAGTATTCAGAGATGTCAGAATTAGAATCATTTAAATGTAAATTATGATGATTTTTTAAACTCTGCTCACACATCAGAGGTGGAAATACGTTTGATATTAGCCAACGTAAGATTTTAGGCTATGCCACGGCTTAAATTGCGTTAAAACTAGACATTTCCCGTAGATTGCCATATTTTAACGTTAAAATATGGTAATCCTATAAATAGATGAGGACATTAACATGAAACGATAAATTTATTCTTAATGTAATCTATAGTGGAAGGCTGTGCAGAAATAATATCTTATAATAATTTCCAACTACAATAATTGTTGAACACTGAGTAGTTAGTGGAATAGTAGTTGTAGATGTTGCATGTAATTTTAATTCTTTCATCCCTAAACGCTTTAAACGCTGATCACTGATTCATGAATAAATGAATATACTTAATTGTTAGTGATATCTGCTCTACGTTGAGAATGTTTTTGTTCAAATGAGTACAATGTACAATAGTCGATGTTAAGCATTGTTACAAAGTTATTACACAATGGTCCTTTTTAACTCATTGTCGGTAACAATCCATTTAAAGATACCCGCCACAAATATGAAACTAAAAATGCTCTTTTGGTTGACTTTTCTGGAGATTTTGCTTTCTTGTCTCACGTCGAACTTTAGTGTTGTTCACGTATGTAAACACCGAATGTTGAGAAGTAATTTTGAGTTGAACCGTAACCACAATGAGCAGCAATAAGTTCTTCCTTACGTTAGAAAAAAATCAGACAAGATTTCGTTCCTCACGATTTTTATGTCGGTTATCTACTGCGTTAGATGTTCGATGAAGACTACGAATATCATTATTCGTGGTATTAACGTGAAAGAAAGCAACGGAAAATAGAATAAAAAACACCGGAAAATTATGACTTACGGATGCACCCGCTTAACTTGAACGAAACTCTCCTGAAGAATTTTAGAAACTATGTCAAAAAATATGCATACTCTTAGGAGAAGAGTTTATTTTGGACTTTTCCCACTGAATCTCATCTGACTCTTGCTCTATTTATTCCATGACATACTGATCCAAAAGAAGAGAAAGTTAAGCCAGAGAATAATTTTCCAGAAGGCGAGATTTGATAGAAGGTCCGGTCCGGTGGAATTGAATTGCACTGAAGTAGTGGAACACACAAAAGGAATTCAATTCTTGAGGACTTTAATTTCCTTTCTATTAATTGTGAAATAAGATGATTATTCGGACACCATGCAGAACGGAGTTGGAAGCCCTCAGGGTAAGACTAAAGAAAGACCATAGCATCCTCAGTAATGAGATAGCAATGACAAAGATCAAGAAATACAACGCTCCAAAACACCATAGCGTCAGGCGCTTCCTAACGAATACGACCGAACGAAGCCGACATTTTTGGAAAACATCACAGTCATTTCAAAATTACAATAAACAGGACCTATATCACGGATAATCACTAAAATTCATAATCGAATTCAACAACAACTTCACTTCAAGACAACAATGCTGTAGGAGGCTAACAACTTAACGCGCAACAATGTCATCTTCATTACTGATGCTCGATATTTGATTGCAATTAATCAAAGAAAAGTATCTATTAACTTACGAGAAGTTGATATTAGGTTTGAGAAAATACTGAAGCTAAAAAATCCTTAATCGATCACTTTCGCGTATCGTTTGCGGAAAAAATGAATTCTTGAATCGATCTGTTCTAGCGTCTATCTGATCTTCCTCGCAGTATCAGAACGGCCTAGGTAACATGCAAGACGCATTACATTGGCTACATCATCTGTGAACGTGCTCTCCCTGACCTTATTCAGTAAATTTATCCTTTGTTTAAATCTTTTCATCTTCTAGAGATTCCAATCCTGCGTTCTGAAGCATCTGAGTAACGCTCACTGATTTATCGTAGCAATTCTTCACAAAACGTATCGCCTTTCGCTGCACCTTTTCTAATTCCCGAATACAAAAATTATCAGCAGAGTCCAATACTCTGTCAATAAATTATATAAATACAATTATAGCAAAACATACATGTTAAGATATGCGGTTAAGTGTATGGACTTTAAAGATATACTGCAAGGCAAAAATGCTATACAATAATAGAGGCTCTTGCACATAAATTAAGAGAATATGATTTTCTTTCTGCGATGTTTTTTTTTGCTGGAGGATATTTAATGGTAAATTTACTATTAAGCAATAATTAATCCAAGGAATACCTAAATTGGTACGTTCTGAGATCTATAACTGGTGTTTACACCCTCTGCCACAGGGGGTGTAAACCTTTCAATAACTTTCCTTCACCTTTCCTCATTTACTCCCTTCCGTCTTCACCCTTTCAATAACTTTAGCACTCTCGCTTCAATGCATTTCTGCTTCTATGTAGCTATATAAACATTCATATAAACCTATAACAGAGTGTACACTATCCAACCATTAAGAAATTGCCTGAGTTTTCCAGGGAAATATTTCCAGTTTTCCAGAGTGTTTCACACCGTCAAATACGTATAATTTTATGTAAACATTAGACATGTGGCTATTATTGGGCACTTAAGTTACCAAAAATGGCGACGAACTGTTCATAGGTTCATTATGATAGTGTTTCAGTGTCAGAGCCGGCCCTAGACACGGACACGGAGCAGGGAGGTTGCCCGGGGCGCGAAATTTTGAGGTCAAACAATATCAGGTCTCACTTAACATTAATAATGTTCTTCATTTCAGTTGCAGGAAGACTCGCATTGACCACCAAAAAGCTTTAAAATATCTCACAAGCACCGGCAAGTCTTTTCTAGAGGGCAGGGAAAAAACAAAATAGTTCCTGTACACTATAAAACAGAAATTATATACCCATGGTAACCGTGACTCCGTACATATTGCATAACGTTGCATATTTGTTACATTGCAAAAACGTTATTTGTAGAAAGAAAGTGCACATCTACGTCTTATAAGCTTACTAGTAAACGCCCCCGTCAAGCATGACGGAACTCAATTTAGTTTAAAAATATATCTATTATCGTATATATCTGGTCCTCCTAAGCCTAAAACAGTACGTCCTAAGATCATGATAACTCGATCTATTTCTTACCATTATTTATCAGATTTATTCTACTGTTTTCAAGTCATGAAAGCCTACTTTACGCACATTTCTTATAGAAACGTATTATGGGCTCCTGGATTCGAACCCGGGCCTTTATAGAGATGAGAACAGTTGTTCTGGGGCTTCAGCATCGTAGAAACACAATGCAGTTTGTTTCAGATCTCTAAGTCAAGCCGTTTCTGAGATAAATAGGGGGACGGACAGACATTTGCTTTCTATATATATATATATGATAAGCTGTCCTCGTAACGTTTNAGAAGAGATTTAGATTAAAATCAATTGAGAATGTCAACAATTTTCAGGAGGCAGGCTGGTATAAAATACTCAGTAAAAATTTTCAGCTATCATCACCTTAGCTCCAGAAAATCTTACGGTGAATCAATAGACAGGAATTTTTTTCGACAGCATTTTTGGAGAAGCTCAATCTTATTACAGTAAAATACCCCCAATTAGGTTGGATGGCCAACAATTTTGCACGAAGTTGCAAAAAATACCTCTTTGTGTAGTACAAACAGGTTAACATTTAATGACTAATAACAACAACTTGGGTCAATTTTCCATGGACCATTCCTGTACAAATACATGCCTGAATTGGCGGATTTGAGGCTAGGCGACCGCCTAGGGCCTCGCTCCTTAAAACCTGTCAGATTAGAATACGGCAAATTAAGAATAAAAAGGTTTAAAAACTCTATCGTCGTGAAAAAGGTAATCATTCAAATCTCAATTGAATCTTCCTCCGTATAGTGATCGGAATGTGCTTTACTATTCTTTCAAAAGAAGGGGTCGAAAAAACTACGCGGATTATTTCGAATTGGCGGAGAAGTTTACCACATTGAAGAGTAGAAAAGCATTATAACAGATAGCTCGATGCTAGAAATTATGACATATCTTTGCGAAGTAGCGTTTACGAATGAGAGTGCATGGGAAAAGTAAAAGGCCTGCACTGAAGAATTCAGTGATTACGCCGATGTATACCTTAGAAATTTATCTTTAATATACTAAGTCTTAATATATAGAGATTTGATGTTTTCCTGGTGGATAGTTTGTGTAAATTTTTCTCGGGTTAACAACCAGGTAAGTTCAGGTGACCATGAAATCGCCAACGTTGCAATGGCTAACTCTACCATCTTCTTCAGAAAACCTGTTTACGCCGATGTACACCTTAGAAATTTATCTTTAATACACTCAGTCTTAATATGTTTGAATAGTTAAGAATATAATGGTATTAACTCTTATGCTTCATTCAAGCAGATAAATTTTTCGTCATACTCCCATCAAATTTCCGTCTAACACGTCGTCACCGATTTTAACAAAAACCTAACTAAGTTTGCAAATAGAAATAGAGAAAACTTAATTTTTGGATGTAGAAAACCTAAGTAATATCTTAGGGTGAAAAATCCGCGGCAGGGAAACACCCACAAAGAAGGGGGATTCGAAAAACCTGCGCAAGCCTACTGATAGTACACGCTAAAAGATGCGAATGAAACTAACTTGACCAGTACCGTATCAAAATTGACAAAAATTAATTTACTAAAACAGTAAAAATCACAAAGAAGTTAGCATCTTAAACAAATGGATAAGGCCTCATCGAAGAAGCTCTAGAATAAGATTTTATTAGCAAAGGGACTTAGCGACACTATTGCCACCAATTTACCACTTTATTCACGAAAATTTAGGAAATAATTGCTGTAACAACAATTTGAATGGAATACACACCACTTTCAGAAGATGGAATCATTAAATGCAAGCTGAATCAGATTGACACCAATAAAATAAACACATTAACCCCAATACAGCCATCACGTCGACAAGAATTCCGAAAGATTTGTTTTAATCATAGGGATTAAACCATTAAACACACAACCGTGACCAAAATGTTCCCGTAAGGCTGACATTGATAATAATAGGGAAACCAGTTTCTCAATGGATACTATTGAAGATTTTTCTCGTCAGCATTTGAGCGAAAAGTTAATCACAAATATTTGATTCGGATTGCGTTTTAAAAGGCACTCCAAACTCCTTCTTCAGAGGAAAATAGTAATGAACTATTGCAGTACATGTTAGCATATTAAAATATTAATGGGGTTACTATGGAATCGAAAATAAAAGCACATTTAAAGAATACACCAATACACGCGCAAAGAAAAGGTTCATCTAGCCAAAATTCGCGACACATTACAGCAATACTTATATGTCTGATTAAGTTAAACTTGAGAATGAGGAAGTATTGAAAGATTAAAGTTATAAGAGTAAATTGTTAGTTAAGAAGGCTTAAATTAAAAATTTAGCAACGATAATATTAGCGAATTGTCCTTGATTGAGACGATATTGAGACTAAAAAGTTTCCCTTCTCAAGTAATTGGCAACGATAACCTATAATATTGAAGAAATGAGCGTAAATGTTCTTTCAAACTGGGAACATTGAATAAACAGAATTAAGAGGCACACCGGTTAAAAGTAAATGTGCTACAGCATAGGATATATGGAAAAATCTCTTCATTCCTTGGAAGGTCGTTTTGAGCAGTTATTACCGCAATACTAGGGGTCCTCCGCACCTTCTTTCACCAGCAAAACTTCTCCATTAGAGATGCATAGAGAGGAGTTTGAAGCGCGAAATACTAAATTTTCACTTTTGTGAAAAATGGCCAAGTGAACCGGACAATAAGCGACGGAGGAGCGTCGGCTCTTTCGGCGGCTTTTGAAGGCGCTCCCGCTCATGAGGTCGTAAATCTCCGTCCACCCGACTTCGCCCCACCACAGGCCGCCGTCCCGCCGACTTCGATCGGTTGAAAAACGAGTGGTACATCTCGCAATACTCAACCCTTTCAATCCATTTACCAATTAAGAAGCCGTTTAAAAAGTATTTGGAATCGACGAAGCAAAAACAATCAATGAGACACACAAGAAGACCCTTATAAAGTGAGAAATTCCTCTCTAGTATAGATTTTAAAGTCTTTAAGAAGTATCTAATACAGCGGTACACACCTTGAATATCCGTTCCAAGATTGCCGTCGTTAACAAAAACCGTCGTTATCCAAGGCACCATTTTCCAGAGCCACATTGCATGACAAATATGCAGACAAAACTCAGTTAAATGCCATTAAAATACACTAAACATTATTTATTCGTTTATATTTTCAACGAAATAATCATCGTTAATAAAACGAATGGCATAAAAGAAGTAATTTGAAACTATCAATTGTCACAAGGCGTCGTAAAGCAAAGACTGCGTCGTTACCCGAGACACTTTTTGATTACAACTATACGTCGTTGACCAAGTTCGTCGTTGCTAAGGCCGTCTTTAGGCACCACTGTATAAACAAAACAATCACATTAACAAACTTTCTAAGAAGTACCTAAATACAAAGTTCCCGTTACCGAATTAAGGATTATTCGAAAAGTATTGAAACTAAATCAAAAGAATGGAAAAGTCCTTTACGAAATACCTAAACAAACAACAAAGCTTCATAGACAATCAATGTTGCAACATGACTGTAATTGTTGCTCATTGTTGTTTCAAAACAATCGGTTACGACAATAACGGCTTTTATTATTATCATTGACGATATACAAGTACGTTGTGAGATTGGTTGTTGGTTTGTTAAGAAAATTAAAACTTTTTAATTAATAAATGTTACTATTCAACGAGAGAGTTCCTTGAAGATGTTGATATAATTATATAATATGACGTGTGGCCCTGCATAAATGGTAATCACTATTGCTATATATTTTCCATTTTATGTATTATTTTCTATGTATCATGCTACTTACATGTATTGCACTACATTTTATCTATCGTGCTACTTTTATGTATAATTTTACGTACATTTCCCAATTTCAAAAACGAGATACCAAGTAGCAAAAAGATTTTTCCTTTGCTCTCTTAGCCCTGCAAGTGTTTTGCAGCAATAAAGTATTCTATTCTATTCTTGGTTACACTGATATGATTCTTTGAGAATGGCGGGAAATTTTCAACCATTTATAAGAAAGAGAAAAGTGTTGAAATTTTTTTGCTGTACATACTTTGTTTTAAACCTATTTACTTACAGCTGAATACGACACGTCAAATTCTAGTCGCCTATAAAAATATATTTTTACAATAATATCAATTTTATTCAATTATACGACTATTATCTTACGTGCATGAAACAGAAACAGGAGATTTTTTCAGCCTAAAGATTGCTAATTCGAAGCGTCCACAGAGCTAGAAATAGTTTCTATGGTAATCTAAATATGAAATGAACATAATATGATATCATCATCGTGTGAATAATCCTTCCACCCGTGGTAGCGTAAGATAAAACCGGAGGAAAAAAAAAAAACACTTATTGAAGCAACTTTTGGTTTTCACGAACTACTACTCCTATAATTGATCTAGGTGATGTTATTTTGATACCTACATTGATGCTATTACATTCACGGTATTGAACGATGATCTTAACCCAAGAAGAAATTAAACAGTTCTGCGTTTAATTTCCCTATTGGTAAACAAACATGAAATCAGACTGTTTAAAAATTTATTAATTTTTGTAATTTAATTACATTAATTATTTTTCATTTATTTAATTTATTACATAAAAATTTAGAGTTGTAATTTCTCGGTTGGATAGAACAAAGAATGGCTCAGACAGGGCATTGATTGCATTAAAAGATCCATTCAAGAGGCGAACTTACAAAAGATTACTTTTGCAGTAGATAAACCACAAAATTCATACACATAAAAGCCATTTTAAATTTTCGTTCATTAAAAAATGCATTTTAAGAGTCTAAATTTACCGAACCATGTCCTCAGGGACGTTTTCTTCGGTTTAGAGAAGATAATGTTGATTTAATACTTCCAGAACATTAGATGCTAACATTCTCTATGTTTCGACTGATGCTTTGATCAAGCACACTGAAACTTAGAACGGGAAATACAGACAGCAAGAAAGATAAAATGTCCACTTCTATGGATTGAATTGCTATACTTCCATCAGATTAACGTTAGAAAAGTAGTGTAATAGGATATGAAGGCACTTACATACAAGAAATGCATGTAAATACAGTATTATCAGATAAAAAGGTTTGTTAATGAAATTCGAATCCTACGTCCTTCCATTAAAATTATGCCAGCAATCAAGGTAATATCTTCTAGAATAGTGCCCAATAATAATCAAGTTTCGCAGCTTGAACGCTGCCGTAGAGCAGCTGATTGTTGCACTTTGTATTACCTCTTTGATTGTTGTCGCGACAATGGTAGATATCCAATTACATTAACGACAATAGTATCGCCTACCAATCAACTTCCGCAAATAGCAATGGCAGATGAACTTTGCTTCAAAAACTCGAATTAACACTTATGACTGATTACTATCATACTACACGGATCACAAGCATATTTAGTGAATACCTATTGCACTTCAGTAAAAAAATACGTCCTGAAAAGACTTCACACGTTGATTATTTTGACTGCTTACTTACTATTTCCTTTTAAATCATGGATATGTTACCTGTATTAGCAAGCAAAATTCATCACTCGTAATTATTAAATGGCTAATTTTTATATCCAGCGTTCATATTTCATATTTATCCCCGAGTAGAGTTTCAAGTAAAAATGGAAGCACTTTCAGCGACGGAAAATTTGTATTACTCCATAAGGAAAGAGAAATTTGCTTTGCTCTAGGACACTGAAATCTCCATCAAACGATCAACAACAGTAAAGCATGGAGTCCCGACCCATAGCAACGCACATCCAGGCAAAAAAACCAGGCAACAACCGACTTAAAGCGAAGGAAAAAATGTCAAAAACACTCACCAGTCTCAAGATCGACGGTGTACGGCAAACCAGCCCACGGTCCGAGGAAGTCGTCCGGTGTCTCTTCGTCCACCTGCACAGCCGAAGAAAAAAACTTTGTTCAATAAACCCGCACGGAAAATCCTTCTAACACACCCACAAATCCAAGAGTATAACACACTAGGGCGGCGGAAAAACTACTGGGGGACCGCGACGGCACGTCTGCAGTAGCACGGGCGACTCTCAGTCGTCTCCCGGGGGATTCGAAGAGCACATCGCCGGCCCGACCACCGCCCCCTTCCCTCTAGGAGCTGTCCTCCGGAGGAAGGGGAGGGGGTCACCCACCCCACGGCACCAATGGTAAGATCCACCCACGCTCCCCTCACACATCTGCTCCATGGGAGACACAGCAGCGGAAGAAACGCCCACCTCCCTAAGAAACCTCGGAGATTCGAAGCACGAAATCAAAACAAGGGAAGCAAACACGGCCGGGGGAGTGCTTTCCCGCCATTTTTTTCCATTTTTCGAATTAACGGAGGCCAAACAGCGGGTGAAATCGCGAGAGCCAGGAGATTCCGTGAAGCCCTCCCTAATGGTAAAACTGCGTCCACGCTATACTTTTCGGTCCTCGCTCTCTCTTGTTTGCCGAAATGCCGAAAGGGTAAACTTTGCAACGGGATTTACCTGAGATATCAATCCCGGAGACCATTACGGAATGCGAAATACATTCATGCCCGACTACCTTCGGCTTATTTTCCCACGGACGTCTTTTTGCCGTCGAAAACGTGAGCGCTAAAAAGCTCACGATGTCTTCATTTAACACCTGGCGCACTTGGCTTTTTAAAAAGACCGGTGCGTAATTCACCGCCATCATGTTTTAAATTACCGAATTAATAAGGCATTTATCAAAACAGGAGAGCGGCGGTGAGAAAATGGTTGATGTGTTTTTCTTTTCGTTCTCGGGTGGCTTTAAAGAGGGTTTCCATGCGAACGGGGGTCGCGAGTTTATGTGATTTCTTTCTCGGTACTTTTTTACGACCTGATGAGTGGCGCGTATGTGCTTCGGTGTGATGGGGAATGAGATCGCTTTTGGCGTCGTCACCAAATCCTTAAAGAAGATTTAAAGGTGAGGAATGCTACGAATAAGAAAGATTAATCTATTAGAGAAATTATCAGCTATGATTTTCACGTAGAACCAACACCGGCTGCAGTTATGTAGACAATGATAAGGCGATATGATGTAGATGAAAATTATTTTTGGGTTTGGTTGGATTTCTACAACCCCCTCATCGAAAAAAACGGGCTTCAGCTGTAATCGAACCCAGAACCACTTCCAACAAAGGCGGACTACCGATCAGTCTGAGGGAGAGCCCTCGCAACAATGACTCGCTTAATGATGATAATTGTTCAATTCTCTCGCTAACGTTTTAACAATGTCTTAGTAGACATGTTTCGTTAAGAGAGGAACCTGGTTTAAAAGGACAAAATTCGTGTTTTTTGGATACTTCTTTTAGAAGAACGGTGAAATACACAGCTTTCTAAATAGGTACCTACACACCTATATCACACCTTTGTAAGTATGAAAAACATTTTTTCCAACATAAATTACCCACATTTATCGTTTATAAAATAGGATCTCTACAGGGCTTTCACGCAGTTGTCAATTGGCGGGCATTCTAGCGACTTCAAATTTTGAAAACAATTTTTTCCTTATAAAATAAAAATTATCAAGTCGATAAACTTCTTAAAATAAACTACTTTAAAAATTATGAACATGTCAGCTCTATGAAGTGAAAATATCGATTTTAATGAAAAAATTTCCTTCGCTTTTAACAATAATAATTGTTTAAATTAATATTTCCATCAATATCTCAGGTTCACCGACTAGAAAATGTAATACTTGAAATTAAATCTTGATCGTTGAAATACGTTTTGAGTTACCTTGAGCGCCAACTTCAAAAACACGGTTTAAAGCTTTTGTTATGAATATCTACATAATAATCGCGACGATCATTTGAGGTAACGATAATTCATCTATTTAATTCAGAACCATACTGATTGCTACCATAACAATTTACTTTAAACAACTTAATAAAGCATAAACGCATTAAAACCAATAAATTCCCAACCATCATTGTTAAAGGGGTTAATTAATAACTCTCCTATACTCAAGTCACTGAAAGCCCATCGATAACTGCGCCCTCAGGCGGTTGTTTCACTAGCCTACTCTCTGCAGCCGTCCCTAGTAGGGAGTAGTAGGGACTCCCTACTTCTAAATGAAGAACCAAGAGATATTCAGTGTATGTATGACATAATTGCTGGAGGTCATCTTCTCACATGCTTTCATTTAATACAGGCTCCGTTTCTTAGGGAGGAGTGGGGGGTTTGAACCCCCAAAGCCACCCCATTTTGCCACGCCTCTGGATTTGCCATTTGCATAGAATCGGAACCCTTTAATTTCGAGAATAAGAATTGCTTCCTTGCCATGGTCCCAAAAGACATTTGCAAGAATACTAGTGAGGTTATTTCCCATTATCTACACACATAAGCAGAACTAAGCAAGGACAAAAGAAACCTTTAAAATCCTTGCTTTATTCACGATAACCAATCCATGACTTTTGATTTAAAAAAATAACCATACTACAGCAAGTTTACTTCATTTGGGAGACAAAAATACAGAAAATTCCGATAAAAAGCATAAACAGAACTTTCCGTAGACAACAATGAGTCTCATCAAGGTCAATGCCATTGTTCATGCCAAGTTCGAGCTTCGATATTCATCTGTCACTAAACAAACTACGCATCTGCGCCATATTGCTCATGTGTACACCTCTCAAAAGTATGTAAGGTCGAAATGAGAAACTCATCTCATGTTTTGTTTTCTGATGAAGAGTTCTCAGCTCTTTAAGCCTCAAATCACCTTTAATCAAAGGGAACTCCGCATTTGATCTTTCACCAATCATCGTGAGGTTTTCGCTTTATCACAATTCAAATTAAAGAAAATGTCCGCGTAATTACAAAATAAATGAAAACGTTCTCTTTTAAGTCCACGCGGCCCAATAAAGACGTACTTTACTAACGCGGTCAATTGTTCAAGAGAGAGTAACGCAAACTTGATTCGAGATTTAATTCGTCGACAACAATAATAATTATTTCCTCATTATCGGGACGTATTTTTCTAAACCTTTATTCTCAATTACAACAAACAAACGACAAAACAAACGCAATTCTACGGTCTATACCATAAAAAATGCGGTCAACAATAGAACAAGCGCTAGAGTCGACTCTAAATAGCTAAAAATATGTACAAATGGCCAACTATTGAAAGGCCGTTTCCATGGAGAAATTCATCAAACGATAATTTTTTCTATAAACGAATGAGGAGGCTAACTACAATTAAAGGTTTCTCCATAGTTCGTTGAAGCTAATCTTAAGTGGCCCATAGCAAAAAATATTTAAGTTAAACAAGCTGCAAATGTTCGACCTTTACAAGTTGCAGGACAATTAACTACTGATTAATAAGAAACTATAAACAATGCGCATACCAATTAGGTTTCAACACAAGGTATTGTTGAATTCACTAGCGAAACCATCAGTGCTAATCAGCTCAATTAATAGTTTCAACATGTTAACTTTCAGTTTGTTGGCTGGTTAATAAAATAGAAAATAACATCAAAGGCATTATTTGCGGCTAAATGAGACGGTGGTATCTGCCATTAAAACTTAAGAGAACCACATCTGTATGGGTCGTTAGCCACTAAAATATATTAAGGTGGGTGCGGCGATGTAAACATTTTAAGCACCTGCTCCTCAGTTAATGCACCAGATAATTCCACGCACGGAAATGAAACTAAGCCATCTACCTAAATGGTATAACATTCCTGATATATTAGCACTTTAAAAAAATCTGACTGTAGAAAGGACGTTGATAACCCTTTCGAACCCGTATCTGAAATACTTCGCCAATCGTTATTCATAAAAATACGAAATAATGATTCATTAAACCAATCAATTTAACACGCGAGTCTCGCAACGTTCCACGGAGTAGGCAAAAATAGTTTTCGTACTTGGATGGGTAGCCAACCTTTCACAGTTCATTCGCCTATCATTTTATTTACATTTGAGATGCACCACATACACCCCTCAAGATCCCGTATTACTCTCACGTCAAGCTAATTTACGAGTAAATCACTTTCAGCGATTTTGTCACATTATTTGTCAATGCCACCTCCTTATTCTCGCCAACTTCATTCCCGGCTCTGCTCGGCCTCAACTAATGACACCGACCGTCACCGATCGGACAGATTTGTCGTCTGATACTTGGCACCCGATTTTCATTTTTAACCTTTAAAAAATATACCTGTTTTTGATGAATTTCTTGTTTTTGACAGTAACTTTTATTTTTCTCTGTGTTTTGGCTGGTATTTCTCATCCCCCTACTTGAGTGGGTCTTTCCTCTACCACCCTAAGCTGTGGATTTTTTTTCCGTGAGATAAAATTTGCTTTTCTTTTTTAGGTTTATTTTACGTTTTTTATATGTATTAAAACAGTAAACACAAATGAATAATAAGATGCGAGCTTAGGTGGAAGAGAAGCCCACTTGGACCTTACATCGTCAGTTACGTGTAGAATAATAATAATAACAATTGCAACAATAACAAAGACAATAATAATGGTTTTTGCTCTTATTATTATTGTTTATTTATAGACAAGTGCTTTTTATCGTATTATTGAATTTTTATTAATCTCTTTAAGATAGTCATTGTTACTCATTAAAGATAGCCATTGTTATAAAACGTGGCACCACCTGATTTGTCTACCCAGACTCATGACGTCTATAGAGTACTACTTTTGTAATACCTCAACCGAAATTTCACCTGAAATAAAAATGACCAGTAATCTACTAAAAATAGAATATTCATAGTAACCATGGATACCTAGGGGACTATTATAATAGAGTTTAAATTAACCCTTACAAATTTGACATGATCGCCTAATCGCGGAGTTTTCTCGAGAGTTCGATTTTCCGCGATTTTACTTTCAAACGAAACCCTAAGAAGGCAAAAGGGCTAAAAATCGGTCGTGACTGCACCCACGCGAAGCGACAGCACTTGAGTACACCTCCGACCCCCAATTAATATCCAAAAGGTGCATCTTCCGGAAGGGCACATCCGAGTGAAGAGGTGCAGAAGTGGAAGAAGGAGGGGGTGCAGAGAGAGAGACTGCTCCTCCCTCCCACTCACGCGCGTCCCAAGTGTTTACCCAAGAGGCGTGTTTACATTGGGAAGTGGGAGGGTGTCAACGGAAGAAGGACGTGTAGTGGTGACGAAGGCCAGCGTGGAATGCGGAGGATGGAATCTTCTTCTGAAAGGGACAAATTTGGAGAGTGATCGAGTGCCAACTACGTCCCAGATACAGGGAATAGGGTACAGGGTATGGGTAGTGTCGTAGGGAGACGCGATTTCTGTCCCTTTAGACAAATTGCCCAAAATCGACAATAAGGTCAATTTATGCGCCTGTTCCCTTTCTTTCCCGTGAGGCGAGGAAAAATCGATGCTATTTCGTTGAAGATTCCCGATTTTTTTAACTACGAAAGATGTTACGCGTTCGTTACGTAAGGCAGAAAACTTTCTCCGGCTATGCTCAACAAGGATAAATCCTAAGATCTCAAGCTGATCAATCAATCTATTTCATTACAAATGCGTGTTTTGTTTACTCGAGAGAATACGATAAAAAAAGTACGCGTCATTGCGCAAGAACCTTTCGCTAACAGGTCTCAACCGTTTTGAAATTATCAACACAAAAAATATTTTCACATAAGCAGTCTGAGTATTTTTTAAGGATCTACCATTCCTTAGCCTCAGGAATGACTCAAAGGAAATAACTGGAGTAAAAGTTAAGGTTCGTATTTGACCCCGCAAATATCACGGTATGAAAAGGGTTACTGAAAAGGGCTACAATTACCAATAATGAGTGAGCTGAACTAAATAATAATCAGCTTTAGATAATTATCGATCGATAGATTTCGATGACAATAGAGAGACGATAATCGCGCTGCAAGTTTAGATAATAATGGAAAATCAGCCTTCGTTAATACTCGATTTTTCATCGGATAACAATAGAAAGTTAAAATTTCAAAAACAATAAAAGCCAAAACGTTCGGAAACTATGGAGATACAGCTTTCAACAATAGGAGAGAAATACGTAACTCAGCAACAATCGAATAAGAGCTTCTAACAATGAGACGGAAACTCTTTTCCGCCATCATTACCTCCGCAAAAATTGAAACGTACAGATGAAGCGCAGCCATAACTGTCTAAAGAACTACAACAATAGTAAATATGAAATTATTTACATCAAGTATTCATTAACCGCTTTTATAATAACTAATGTAAATCATTGATTATTGAAACTGTACCAGGTACGTTGGGTTTTTATATACTAAACTTACTTATGGAATCCTACCACTTCCCAAAGTATGAAGTAAACAATCCTAGCAATAAATGCAATAAATATCGTTAACAACAACTATAAAAATAATAATCTTCATAACCAGGGTTTTCCAACTTAGAAATTTATTGAACTACGCAGGGTAACCATGACTCCTCAAATAAGAACACCATTCCAAGTATTTCGTATTTGCGCATACCTTTGTGTATGCAGATTATTTACGCCGAAAAGCACATGCAAGTATGTAAAAAAACCGAACTATATCATCATCACTATGAACGTAAGTCCATAGTCATGATGTCCAGTAAGTGCCCATTTAGTTAAGTTAGTTACTATGGAAAAAAAGGTTATTCAGTGCAAAATGAAGTTAGGTTTTTATCAAAACAAGGATAACTTTTACTAATTAAGGAATAAAGCTTTCGATATGATACACTTTTTCAATTCAACATTTAAAAATAATAAACAAAATTATATTATTTCATCTTCATCGACCGCCACGTAATTCATTGTTGCGCAACCATTCAATTAACACGGCAAATAAAGATTAGATCTCTCGGATCGCTATAATGAAGATAAAAATTCCCCTTTATTACCCCACGTGAAATATCCTCTCCCACACGTACCGGATAATTATGAAATAATAACTGGCGCACAATATGAGAGTTGAAGTCGAAAGGTTACTTAAGTCTCTGACGAGGGAAAAAGCACTTTGCGCCGAGATAAAAAAAAAACAGCTGAAGGTCTGACCCGCACTTCATCCTAATTAAGGATCGCATCTCGGTGCAGTCGAAATGGATGGGATTGATGCATCACAAGTTACGAGTAATTATTTCAGTCTTTTTTGAAAGAATAATCTGCTGACCTTGTCGACTGATAAGGAGACACAAACGTTTCTGAAAATGCTTCCGTCGAATTAAGAACGATAAAAAATTGATGCGAATTACGAGGACTAAACGTTTTATAATGATTACGTCCTTCACAAGCATACGTCATCTGGATGAAAAAGNAAAACCAAATACTGTCATATTTTCGTCCTATAATCATTACATAACCATCAGCAAATGACCTATTTCTAGACTAAAATCAATGAAAAAGTTCTGGCGTCAAACCATGGATCTTTCATAAGGTTGTTATTACTTACTACGCCGAGGAGTTTTCTACAATCACCTAATGTTTCATGTCGCAATCAATTCAAATGAATCGCCCCTAAATGAATCCAGGGTTTCCTATAGTTTCCTAACGGACGAAAACTTGCGGCACCATGGCAGAGCATTATGTGCTAAAGAATCACTTCTCCTAAAGATATCGTGAATTTCAACTCTATCACATATGGAAGTACCTAACAAGACCTTACTAAAATCCGCGCAAATTACGAGGACTAAACGTTTTATAATGATTACGTCCTTCACAAGCATACGTCATCTGGATGAAAAAGAATGGTAGTAAGTAATAATGATGAGTACTTATAACAATAAGTATCAACAGTAACTATTTATGATGACAAAAAATAATGGGGAATAATTAATATAATGATCAATAACAACAAGTGATGGTAATAAGCAGTAATAATGAGCAACAATCAACACCAACAATAATAACAAGAGTAATAATGAGCAACAACAACAATAATAATAATTAAAATTATACAAACGTTCTTACAATTCTGCGGCGTAACAGAGCTTAAAAGTGTTAATGTGATTCAGCACGAAATTTTCCCAGTCATTAATCCATTTGGCTCTTTAAACTTAAATGCAGCTTCACAGAACTGTGAAATCCATATTTACTGACCGAACTATCCGCCTTTCCAGTAGTTATAAAATAATATTTACTTCTCAGGTTACATGGAGATAAGATTCCAACATGCAAACTCTTAAGAATAAAATTTTAACCACCACAAAGTTTTACATGATCCAAAAAGATCTTATCCATGAATTAAATTTAATTCGAGAATTCGGGACATTTTAATATCCTAAGTAGTCTGAAGTGACTTTCATAGGTGAAAAAGTGACCGGAGTCATGCTTAACTCTTCGATGAAGATATCTCATAGTAAGCTAGTATAAAAATTTGAACACAACTTGCGGTTTAAATCACCCAAGAAATGAACACGATGTAGGATATAAAAGTAGCTTTACGTTAAAGGTAGTAAGGAAGGCCTTGTAAAAGATCTGACGTTGCGTCCCGGATTATTTTGAAGATGAAGGCCTACTTTTACATTGGAGAATATTTCAAACCTGTGTAATCTGAAGCAACGCCCACATTTAAACAAAACCAAAGCCTTTGAAGATGTAGGAGTTATTATTTAACGTCTTTCCTAGAAAAAATCAATCGGAAAAGCTCCGATAAAAACAATTCCTACCCGACGAATAAAACCACCTTATCCAACATGACATTTTTCATCTTAATGCCGTAATTTCCGGTAAGATTTAAAATGTTTACGAGGCGCCAGAATTAATAATTTCACAGGTCAAAGGTCTTTGGCACCAACTTCAGCATGCCTTTCCCTTCGTCAACAAGAGTATCACATATTACATATTCATATAAGCTTCACATTCGCATATGTAGTTAGGTTTCCCCGTCGGGCACAACATTCCATCAAGTTACCAACGCCCAGGAAAAAGTATGCGGAAAAAGAATATTCTCTTTAATTATTAACATGTTGCATATTATTGCTAGCTGCCCGGTTGGTCAAAATTGACGGAAACATTTCCTATGCAAGAAACAGTGTTAGTTACGTAGACAGATTTTCCAAGTCTAAAGCCAAAAACATCATGAAATCTACGAGAAATGCTCCTGCTACGGAAAGAAACTATTATAGCATTGCTTATAGAGATGCGCCTGCATTGTTGCCTGTGTTTATACATTGTTTACAGAAACAAAGGAAAGTATAAACAATCCTTAACAGTCGATTAAGGAGAGGAATTATTTTATTGCTGCATTGTTGAGGGAGATGCGCCTGATTGTTGTAAGTACCCATTTACTGTAACCAGAAACAAAGAATAGTGAAAGAGATCTATAGGGATAGACGTGCAATTGATATTATACGACGGTACTCCAACAGATGAAAAGACTTCAACATCCGTATAGAAAAGTTACGTAGGTATATTATAGAAGATAATCGCTAATTCGATGCTAGGCACGTGGGAAAACGTAAAATTCACAAAAAAAATAGATTGATGCCTCCTATACTATTAAACAAAACTGCTTGAAATGTTGGGTTGATGAATACTTAATTTTTTTATACATCTGCTTAAAATCTAGCACCAACATAGAGACACTCATTTAGTTCAAACATCATCATCGCTCTTGCATCAAATTTCATTATTTACGGCTGCAGACCGTAAAACATGCATACAGCGCGCAAGAAACGAACGTCTTCGACGTGAATATTTTAAACGAAAATAATGTCTTCCCGATTCTATGTGTACATGGAAAGCAAAAACGGAGAGGAAAATTCCAGCATTGGAAACAATCCCTTATGTTTTCTGAAACCAAAAGAAGAAAAAAAAACGTAAGAAACGCGATATTCTTCCCCCCTCGGGATACGGAACGCGAAGGGCCAACCGCCTTTGACGAATAGCTTTACAAGACGCCGAGCAAATATTGTTTCGCCTATGGGATTATGGGAAATCGCGGTTCCGCAAATACGACGCAAGACTGCGATGGAAACAATATTGCGACGAGTGTCTACCAGCGGAGGTGGCGCTGAAGTGGAGGAAGCTGCTGGAGTGGGCGGGTTGAGGGCCAAAAAAATGTGTCAACAGGGAAAAATAGAAACCGCGGAAGAGCGGCAAATAACAGGTGTCGCGCCATTTAACCAAGGACGACGCGCGGGCCACATTTAACGCCTCGGAGCTACATTGTTTGAAACCGCCATTGTTTTGCGAGAAGCGCGGGAAGGCGGATTTCCCAGAATGCCTTATTATTGTTGCTTTTTAGCCTTCGGCGGGTGGTTTTTACGATCTTGCGATGCAGGAGTTCGCGTATTTGACTCTTTTACGACTTTTTCTTGCAATACGCAAACTTTTGATATAACCGCCCGAGGATTGCAAGGGATATGCATGTCTTTCACACCCAACTCATCCCGTCGCGGGGCCCTACTCACCTATATGCAACATAACCGTTAACTTAATGCTCATAAGCTTTTCATATCCTGTAGTACAACCAAAACAAAGAGAATCGTGACCAGGGACATAGCCAGAATTTGTCCTTGGTGGTTTTAGAGCAAAGTAGTAAACACTACATTACCTACAATCCAGGGGCAGACAACCTTACTCCGAAAATCTAAGGAAAATAGAATCTGATTTATTTAATGATATATAATCTGAAATTCTCAAGCAGTGTTTGTGTGGTATAACTGCAAGAGGCTATCTTCTCGCATGCTTTCGTTTATTGTTGGCTCTGTTCTCATGTGGGGTTAGAACCCCCAAAACCACCCGCTTGGCTACACCTGTGATCGTGACTGACATGTATATGCCTACGTATATGTAGATCCTTATTTGACAGAATACATACATTTTTAGAAAAAAAGGGTTCTGAGCGCGTATTTCATTTCAACGTTAACACAAACTTTGTGGTTTGATTAAAAAAATAATCACGAAAGAAAGTTGCAACTATAAAAACCAAATACTGTCATATTTTCGTCCTATAATCATTACATAACCATCAGCAAATGACCTATTTCTAGACTAAAATCAATGAAAAAGTTCTGGCGTCAAACCATGGATCTTTCATAAGGTTGTTATTACTTACTACGCCGAGGAGTTTTCTAAAAACACCTAATGTCTCATGTCGCAATCAATTCAAATGAATCGCCCCTAAATGAATCCAGGGTTTCCTATAGTTTCCTAACGGACGAAAACTTGCGGCGCCATGGCAGAGCATTATGTGCTAAAGAATCACTTCTCCTAAAGATATCGTGAATCTCAACTCTATCACATATGAAAGTACCTAAAATGACCTTACTAAAATCCGCGCAATGTATCAAACGGGACAAGTACCTTTTTTGGGTCTATCTTGGATCGAACCCACAATACCCAGGATCTATATCTCCTTTTTCTCTGGTGTGATGGTCGGGGTCTTTAGGTAATGGTAGTAATAGGTATGGCTTTAAGCTTGCATCCTACATAGGTTTATATATCCGGAGAGGCGCCTATATATAGTAGATAATCGTAGCATCTTATGAACATACTGATTATAGGACATCATATCTTTTAAAATATTTAAGACGCACTTCGTTTGAACGGTGAAAATTTCACAATGATTCGCACTTCGAATTCCACTTGACCCAAGCATTTACTCCCAGAGGTACAATGTTTGGTTCCAATTTCAAACGTATAAAAGAGGGAGAAAGGTGCTTCCGAAAGAGGAATTCTTCCTCTCAAAGAGGAGAGAAATAGAATAAGATATTTAACGCGTTGCAATATGATCTTTGACTGCAATGCATGCGAAGCAAAATGAGGTGGAAGAGGAAATCCACTCATCTGCCGAAACACATATTTAAGTAAGCTTGTTTGGGGTACATTTCAAGAGTAGAAAGGTATGCATTCTTCAATAACTTGTACAGAAATGCTCAGTAGAAGTAGCAGGCCTCCTGTATTTTCTGTCGTCCTAAAATTTGGTATCCCGTTGATTTCTCCGTATAGATATTGGTTACAGCAATATTCCAACAAAAGCTATATCCCAAGGAAGAATTGACTTGAAAAAAGTCTGTCGGGACCGGGAATCGAACCCGAAAAGCTATATCCTTTTGAACACTCGATTTAGGTTACAGAGACTGTTATACCGTATGTTCCATTAACCGCTATTATAAGCACTATTGTAAATCATTGATTTTTAAGTACACCAGGTACATACGTTTGGTTTCTAAGTACTAAACTTACTTATGGAATCCTACCACTTCCCAAAGTATAAAGTAAACAATCCCAATAAAAATACTATAAATATTGTTAACCACAACTATAATATTAATAATCTTCCATACCAGGGTTTTCCAACCTAGAAATTTCTTGAAATGAGCGGGGCAAATGACTCCTCAAATCAGA
The DNA here is from genome assembly GCA_000376725.2 of Ladona fulva. Lineage (NCBI taxonomy): Eukaryota > Metazoa > Arthropoda > Insecta > Odonata > Libellulidae > Ladona > Ladona fulva. The sequence goes on along the minus strand of KZ308290.1, from coordinate 175,938 downwards.
ACACCATTACAAGTGTTTCGTATTCTCGCATACCTTTGTGTACGCAGATTATTTATACCAAAAATTACATGGAAGTATGCAAAAAACGTAACTATATCATCATCACTATGGACGCAGAAGGTGCCCAGTTAGTTAAATTAATTACTATGGAATAAAAAGTTATTCAGTACAAAATGAAGTTAGGTTTTTATCAAAACAAGGATAAATGTTACGAATTAAGGAATAAAGTTTTCGTTATAATGCACTATTTCCTGCAAGAATAAAAGTTTCTGGGATAGAAATTTATTTCAAAAAACTTCGAAAATATTGGTGGGCCGCTTTAATAGCTTCAGCGGCCCGCGTTCTGACCCGTGGACCCTATATTGAACAACCCTGTTTCATTCTTAACAAACCTATGTACTATTCCAATAATTATCATTACATCATTTGAGTTAGAAGGAATTTAGACGTGATCAAGTCATAATTAAAGCGTCTACTGTTGTATCATTTAATTTATTTAATTGCCATCGTCCCATCAACAGCCGTGACTGGCCAGTTGCTAGGAGGAAAATAAAAACAAACGAACACAAACATCCATGTCCCAAGCAAAGTTAGAACCCAGGAACTCAACGTTGCTACGGTAACATAGTTATGGAATGATTTATTTGCATTGCTCTTAATCCTAGATCAATTTCCGTTAAGGTATAGGGATCATCCTAGCGTTAACCATTAGAATTAAATCGAAGAGAATTTTTCCATATCCTTCCAGCGACCCTAAGTTCTAATTTCGAGGAATTGATGATTTTTCCCCAAAAATTCAAGGCGGTAATACACGATCTAACATTCACGAACCGCGGCACACCGGTGAAGGACTGAATTTCCGGTACATTAGATAAGCGACGCCATCTAAGTATCAACCTTCCACAACTGTCCTCTCAACTTCATCACCCACATCAACCCCTGCTCATCCGCAGTCGATAGAATCTCCCTCACCGGAGGTGTCTGCAGGGCGAGAGGTGGCGGTCGGGTTTAAGTGGCCGTCGTCCCTTCATCTTCTCCTGAAGCCATTAGTCGTGGTCATGTGTCCCAAAGACACACGTTCTTGGCCACAAGTTGGCGAAAATAACCCGCCCGGCGGTCATCCTTTTTGCCCCTTCGACGGCGAGGAATTTGAAGTCTGTCATATTGTTGAGAATGGGGCGATTAATGCGTTTCTTGCAGACGCTGGGGTCGTTAACACCGGCGCGGTTGAGGTACACGTGAAGATCGTGAGAGGCTTTTAAAAGGGAAATTGCAGGCGGAAGGATCTGAGGCTCTTTCTCGCTTACCTAGTAAAAGGGGTGTAGGTAGCTCGAGAGACGCATTCATCTTAGCGCAGATAACTTAATATGCTAAGTAATTAGCCTTTAAAATCGATAACTGGATGCAGCAGAGGTAAATTTTCGAGTCGCTTTGCTTCCATCTTCCAAATCGTCCCGGGTTCGAAGCCAAGTTGTACAGAATAATCTCTTAAAATAATCAACTTCGTGTATTTTTTTGTATATTTATTCATCCGATGCCGCGTAAACTTCCCTTGGGATCACAAGTGTAAACGATTTTTCATTTCGTCGCAGAACTATCTGCTTTTGTATAACTGAATTAGAAATAATGCTCGAAAGAAATCGGTTAGAACAAAAACGGAAACCGAGAAGGAAAGAAAATTTAACTAAAAATTTTTATTTTAAACATTGGAAGTTGCTTTTGAGCCTAAATGAAAAAAACTGATAAAATTTCCATACAAATAAGTAAAAATACACGGTGCTATCAATAAAGTATTGGTTGCCATAGCAACAGCTCCGAAGACTGTAATATTCTAGAGTTTATTTACATAGGTCAACTAATTAGTTGAAATACTGGCAAATGCCTGAATAGTAGCCATCATTTATTTATCATTTATTACAATATACGTAATGTAAATATTAATATATGTTCATTATATTGATCAAAACTGCATAACACCAATAGCATGAGTTTGAAGACTGAGGCCAATGATATACAAACGGAACGAAGTAACCATGCCAACCCCGAATATTGAAAAATAAATAAATGATTAACTCTGACCTTTCGCTCTTAATCGATTCTTTGCTATCACTTCACTCGTCAATCGCACCTTCTGATTTCCTCGTTGTGAATTTCCTTCTCCAGACCAAGGAAAAAATCTCTCTCGTTAAACCGCTGTTTGGGCGAAAACTTTCCACTGATCTTCATAATCGGTGGTTGAACCTCCCGAGTCATTACGCTCCCAAACAAAAGGGAAGGTTGTGTGGATATTCGGGCGCGTGTAAATCATCGTGACCTAACATGGCTTGTGACTTGGCACATAACATCTTCGACACCAGACGCGTGCTGACGTAGCAAAGTTTGGTCGCTTCAAAGTATCTTATCCCTTCTCGGGGATTTTAAATACCGTAATGCACGTGGAAGACCTTGCGGTAGTAGAGTTTAAGGTCAGTATGTGGATTCCATTAGCCGATGAAAAACTAACGTCATATTTCTCAGGTAGGTTTCATAAATGCTGATTAACACTCACGCCGTATTTAATTTGCTTTGATGAACCAATAATGATGTAAAAGGTAAATGAAAGCATGTAAAATTAGTCACTGATTTCCCCATTAATGTATTTAAACGTTTACGTAATGTAAATTAACTACATTCTGTATCTCTAGGCAACCACAACGTAAATATGGAAGTAGGAACGCGTTTGAAAACAAACGTTGCTAGGAGCTGCTTACAAAAGTACAAAGTGTTATAAAATTTGACTTCAAATAGCACATTTTTATTTACATACATAAAGTAAGCTATAAGTTGAGTAAATGTAAATAACTATATATTAATATTATTATACATATTCATAATACGTAGAGACAATTTAATGAAATGCACCAATTCGTTGTCATCTGTATTTCAGAGCATTTCCAAGTAATGTTTTATATATTTGTCTCGAAAATATAGCGAATTAAACCTTAAATGATAAACGAATGCCTGAATGCTATATCTATCTGTCCAGAACCAACACGACGGCGAAAGAGCTGTTATCTCAGGGTCAAAGGCGCACAGAATTGAGACATTTTCTATGCCCGAATTTCTTCTTCCTCTGGCAGAGATAAAATTTCTTTCACCTTTATTCAACGGAGATAAAAGTTAGAACAACCAGAGGGAGTTAGAGACACCTGCTCCGAACCGAAGTAAAATTTATTTGTTTACCTAACGACGATTTGAGAAAAGTAGATTAGATTTCAATAACTCTCTATCAGATAAAATTTCATGATCAGGGAGATGATACGTCAACACTATAATATCAAATTTTAATGTAATTTTTCATCGTGATTGCATCAGCACAACCTCACGCTCGATATCCTTCCATAAAAGTTTACAATTTACGGCCACGGAGGAGAGAAAGTGGAATTCTAGCTAATAACGCTTAGCAACATCAACATGATTTCCCTCACAGAAAATGCCTATGGATTTCGGTCTTAGATACTCCTTCTGTTGTCATGGAGAATTTGAAAATTCTATAAAAAAACAAACGCTAACTTTCGCCCTATTTCTTTTTCTTTGAATTCATATTTTAAAATGCTCTTAGGAAGATCATGGAAAAATGGAACTACCAGTTGCAAAAATATGACTATTCTCTGAATACCACTTTCTTGTGACATTAATATGAAGCTGGTATATCAGGCGATTATAATAAAATTGACAACATGAAAATTTATCACACCTACGGATTGAAAACATAATTTTCCAAATATTTGCGACGGATTCGGAAGTGAAAGTTTTTGTCGAAATTATAAACACAAAGGATCTCTCCAGTTTACCTGTCCATCAGCAGAAAAGTAAATATTTTTAATTTAATATGACCATCCCGTCTCTTTTGGCTTTATTACCGATAGTTCCATGATAATTATATGGTAATTTTCCAGTTTTCAAGTCTATAAAACATTCCTCACTTTTAAACTTCCTCTTATAAGTAACAGATAGCCTGTTCCTTTTTCGTGTAAATAACTCGATAACTATGGCAATTTCCAAGTTACAATTACTGACACAACAATTAACACCTTTACTGTTTTACTGCGAAAAAATTCATTAATAACTTAAATGAAATACATAATTAAGAAATAACATGAAGATCAACAATGTGCTTTATGTAAAATAAAAAAGTATTGGTGAATAATGTTATGCAATATTATATTGATACGTATTGTAACGTTTTACTGAATCACGATTATGCAGTGAATTTCCCCCTGCCACACGCCGAAAGGTGGCTTGGAGGGTACTTAAATAGACAAAAGTTTCTAGGTATTGTTTGAAACTATGGCGCTGTAATATGATGCCAGCCAGCCAAAAACAAAGAACCAATTCTTACAATAAAAATTTTTATAATCGCTGCATTCTCGACAATAATCCTTAACCGAAACGATTGTTAACGCAACAATACCTCGTTCAAGCGATGAAATTCAAGAATGACTCAATTACACCAGTAAGAAATAAGTTATTTGGAAATAAGCACAATGTAGTGCATCGATGGTAGGGCACTTAAGTAAAGGGCAAAGAAAAATAGTAACATCCATCATACGACCGTACCAAACTGCGGACAAATGAAAACATTAACGTACAATATAAAAAGTAGAAAAGATGAAATAAGGGGACGAAGAAAAGAGGCCTGGAAGGGAAGAATGGAGAGGAAAGAGGGGGTTAAGAAGGCAGAGCCGAGGGAAAGGGAACACTCGACGTCTTTGAAGGGTCCAGAAATCGAGTTTCAATTTTTCTCCTCGTCCATTAGGAGACGGTTTCTCCTTCCGTGGCAAGCAAACAAAACAGAATCGGCATGGGCCTTTTCAAAAAACGCCCCCTTCCTTAGAGAAAAATGCAATTTTTCCGTTATGAGTGATGTTCTTCATATCTCTACACCCAGCGGGAAAATATGAGAGAAAGAATGCTTTTCCACCAGGGATAACGACGGAATACATTTTTCAACTTTTGATCTGAATAATTATTCTCATGACTGAAAGGGAGTTTACAGGGATGATTTATTTTTATCGGCAATGTCGGCATTACAGTATTCATTGTTGTTATTATCGTGCCATTTTATAATTATTATCGCATCCATTGTTGTTATAGTTGTGATATTTTTAAATTTATTATCGAGTTGTTGTAGCTGCTGAGTTGCAATTGTCATCGAGCTGTTATTTATACTACTAGTAATTTCTATTTTTATTCTTTAATTATCATTTAATCATTGATATATCACATTCATACTTAAAATACTTAATGAAAATACAAACTGAAATTATAAAAACGATGAATTAAGAGAAAAATGAGTTCTATTTAATCCTGCAAAAATGAAAAACAACAACTTATTCCACTATGGCAACCAAAAGGAAATCCCAATCTAGAATTACGAGGGAACAATATAACTATGATTTAGCAATGTCGTCATCATAGAAAGTAATGCCATGATGATGGCCATGCCATGGTTAGCTACTTCAGGAGTGTTTACTATATAAGAATGCCTACGTTACGTATATAAGCCCCATAATATGCTACCTCTTTAGCTGAATCCTAAAGTGTTTCACAAGGAAATTTCCTCATCAATTCTTCATCAATTAAATATTCTTCGAGTCATAGTATCAGTCAAACTTAATTCTTTCATTTCATAGAGTATTAATTATAATATCAATGGAATATCTTAGGTGGGAGATATGGCCCTGAATAAAAATGATCGTTAATTCTCTGACAGATATAAAAGTTACTACTGCAAGAAGAATTATTATTATTTCTATAACGGAAACATGGTCCCTCAATTATATCCGTTTAAATATCTCGATACAAACACCCATACCCTATCTCGTTAAAATCCGGTTATCCGGGACCTCGGTGTTAGAAGAGTAGCGCACTAATAATTCTGCCACCGATGTCAGCAACCATGCATAGCTTAATTTTCATATGATATGTGAACAAATTCAAAGTAGAGCTTTTAACAGGGATAATCAAAAGATGGCTATTCGAAAACTGGGCATATTGTTTGCGCAGTACGCCTGATAATTCAAAAGAATTGAAAGGGGAAACCGATAAAGATCGAGCTAATGACAAATTAATTCTGGGCGATCAAGGAAGCGGCAGATGGATTCATTGGGGGAGCATCTTAAGAAAGGAAGCGGTAATGGAGTCATCAAATGATGGAAATAGTGAAAAAGAGCAATTGAAAAGAGATTAGAGACTGCCGCGACATGGTTTGGTAGGCGCATGATCATTGGCAGAGAACCGGGAAGGCCACGATGTCTTCCTCAGTCCCTAACAGTGAACGAAGAAAAGAATAAAGTACAATAACATATATCAATCCATCAAGTACCTCTGTTTTTCCGATAGCGCTCCAATCCGTAGATTTTAAAACCCTCAATTTACTTTTGTACAGAAACTTGCTTATAAATTTTCAATACAGAGACTATTACCGTTTTTATAATTAAAACACGATTGATGAAATGCGGTTGGAATAGATTACAAGAGAAAAATGTGTTGTAAGAGCAGGAGATAGTCATACTTGTTGATGGTTAAGGGGGCAAGACAAAGGTGATCGAGAAATACATTTTCATTTTGTTCGCGCATTAAAAATTTATTACATAAACGCACTCGGGGCAAAACCGACCACCGACCTTGATGGCGACAGGGTTAGCTTTCAAGCATACCTAGGTTGAGGTCCCAGGTTCAAATCCCGGCTAATCATTTTAACTTGCTTAGGGCAAGGAAGCCTGTTTTCAGCCCTTGACGATGATATGATTTTTCACTGCGCTGTTGTAATTCTCCCTGCATTGTTGTAATTTCCCTAGCATTGTTGTAATTTCCCTAGCATTGTTGTAATTTCCCTTGCATTGTTGTAATGCTACAAGAATGCTTGTGGAGAGAATGTGTACTAAGTAACAATACAGGAGAAACATTAATATTCTGGATAATGATGGGATATAAATATGAATACATAAAAAGTTATACATGAATAAATTAAGGGATATAAAGTTATTACTTCAAAAAGAATTATTATTATTATTGCTGGGTAATTACCATTTATGTAATTTTCACTCTTTTCTTATAATTGTCCTTGCATTGTTGTAATTTCCCTTGTATGTTTGTAATTGTACAAGAATGGATTTGGAGGACATGTGTACTAAATAAAAGCTGAGATACAGTAAAATAGTGGTTGGATAATTTTTCATTGAACTGTTGTAATAGTTCCTTGCATTGTTGTATTGCATTCTCTTCTATTGTTGTAATTGTTCAACAATGAGTTTTTATGGAGGAAATGTGTACTATATAAAAAACCAGGTGATACAGTAGCACACTGGTTGGGTAAATATCATTCTTGGGGACTAAAAGAATGTCCGCTTGGCTGTTACGCTGTGTTACGTAAGTGTTACGCTGGTCCGTAAACATAAATAGTGGAACCCTGAATGACAAAATGGTGAATAAGTGCATTAATGTCTCGTTATGGAGGGAAAAACTGAGATAATACCATAAAGAGAGTGCATGAAGTAGTAATTAAATTGAGTATAGTAAAAGAAAGCAAGAAAAGAAAGTGATTTCTAAAAAATTAGCACGAAACGTAAGAAGTTTGCAACACCATGGAAAACAATATGAGTAAACAAGACTGTTATGTTGTTTACTAGAAAATAGAATGACGTGATTTCCCAGCATGCACCAGTGCAATCAAGACTTAAGGATTTCGGGGAACTCGTTTCCATAAATTGTGATAACAAAACTTTTCTTGCCTAAACTGGAGGCGAGAACTTTGAATGAAGATAGTGGAGTGAACCGTTGAACTTATAAGATAAGTCTGCAGGGATTTTTTTTTCATTTGCGAGGTCAACATGCGACCGATTAAAGAACCAGCTTAAATTGGTATAGGTCGCTGATAAATTTGTGAGTAAAATCGACGAATTAAAGCGTTTCATCGACGGCTTTTACGATTGGGTGAAAAAATGCCGAGAATGAAGATCTTTGATGCCCATAACTGCAATTAATCGAGCGTTTTGATAAAGTAATTCTCTCGCTTTGGTGACAATGACCGCGATTATTCAATCAACTTATCTTTAGTTATGGTAAGAAAGAATTGTTGTGATAGAGTTACGACCCGAAGGAAAAAATTCAGCCTTCACAGATTCCAAACATTTCAACGGCAATAACAATTAAATCTCCTTTAACCTTGTTGCTGTAACGCAGCTCTCAACACTTTGTTTCCAGCTCTTTTCCAAATGTTTCCAAAAAAAGCCTTAACAGATTCCAAACATTTCAACGACAATAACAATTAAATCTCCTTTAACTTTGTTGCTGTAACGCAGCTCTCAATACTTTGTTTCCAGCTCTAATACGAAGATAACATGAAATTATCCTCAAGCTTTCGGTACACTTACGATTCCTGATATTATTCTAAAAGCTGCAACCGCCTTATCCTTTATCTCGCACAATTATAGATTAAATCGATTCGTATTCTGTAATCGCGGTATTATTTGTGCTTCCTCTTCATAAACCGCGATATATCACTTATCGTTATCTGTTTACAACGTTCTTTTTCTCTATATATACAGCCGTGTTTGTACCCAGTACAAACATGCTTTAAACCTTTTATTTTGAAACTATTGTATCCGTTGCTAGGGTGTTGTTTATAACTAGAAAGGAGAAAGACACTACAATAACTGTTTTCGTACATCCGTTGCTAGGATGGTTGTTTATAACTAGAAAAGGGGGAGAGGCCACAATGACTGTGTTTGCATACATACAAATGCCACGAAATCCTGTTTATTTAGATAAAACAAAATACAACATATGAGCATACCGAATCAAACAGCTTTAAGATAAATCATAAAGTTGCTAATTAGTTAAGATAATTTCACAACTCGTTTCACAGCTCTCAAAAATTGGTTTGATAACAGTTAAGAAAATAACTTGGAAATAATGTGAAATATGACTTCCTTTCGGAAAAAATGTTTTATCTCATTAATGAACGATGGAAGTTATATTTACATGAAAATGCATCAGAAAAAAAATTTGACATTACATCTACTAACGGTATTCACATGAAATACGCTGAGAAAGAAATTCCTTTTTAATAATAATGATAATAACACAATAAAAATCAGCAAAAACAACAACAACAATAATAAGAAATATGATATATATAATCTTTAATGGGAACACAAAGATGCTAGGGACATCCACTTTAATAATTACTATTTTTGCAAACAAAAACAAATCTTCCCTAACAGGAAAAATACAACTCGTCGGGATTCGAACCCGGGACCTTGGGGTTGGAGCGCTAGCAGGCTAACCATTCCACCGTGGCCAGGCAAAGAATATTTAAATTTTCAATTAAATAAGCCAAATGAGAACCTCAAAGTTGTTACAAAACTTTGCAACCACTTAAACTAATGTTGGTAAAAGGGCAATGGAATGAAATACTGTTTGAAAAAGTCAATCATAATCCGCCATTCATGCCAACTTTGGGCTGAAGCAATTAGCATATAATGAAAAGTTGCGGCGATAATACACAAGGGAAATATTTATGATATTTTAGAGAGGGAATTTCGAAGTTTTTCTTTCTCCCACAAGCGAACTAACACGTTCACTGCGGATCACTCCACCGTTGGAGTGATAAATGCATTACAACTGGAGGTATCCGCAGTGGTTCTCTAGCTAGACATATACAAACCGAAACGCAAACAATCACGCGGGGGAGTCAAAACAGGAAGTACACGTCTGTGAGTACAGACTATCGGATGAAAAACATTTTTCGAACTCCGAAATTCATTGAAAATGTCCCCAAGAAAAGCAATGGAAAAATTGAATGCTCAAATGAATATTAGACCGACACTAAGGGTTTGAAATGATAGGAATCAGAAATATTAATACAGCAGGAAATCCAATAGACTGGGCAGAGTTAAACCGCCCCCTTCAAATTTCAACATTGAAGAGGGATTTTCATGTCCCTTTTATTCCTTCAAAATATATGATTCACTTGGATTCCCATTCATACAAGTATAAACTAATCAACATATCGATATTTGAAAGACTTCCTGATTATAAAGGGAAAAATATCTACCAAATATTTTTATTTCTAGGGAAGCTCCTCTTCGACCTAAGATTCTCTTACAACGTTTTTGAGACCCATTACGTTAAACCCCTCGTTACAATATCGAACCAAGTTACATGGATGAACAATTACGAGCAATTTTCCCTTTCAGTTACGTAATTTTGTATGAATTTTGGACACGTAATTGAGATTTATAAACATATACAAGCGGAGCGGAGATCAAAAATATTATTGTATTTAATTCCTTTGACTAACGACATTGATGAGAGGTTTAACTTAGATCTAATTCATGAATAAAGGGTTAATGATTTTTTTACTTTCAAACAGTCACAATTTAGGAAGGGGGTACCTACTGGAGGCATGCATGCCAGGCTTAACCCTTTCGCTAGCACAACATTTGCGACTTTCCAGCCCAGAAAGCTCAAGCCTTGTTTTAGAAAATTTCAAGGTTTTTTTCCCATTAAATTTCTTGCGAGTTTATTTTTTGGTCTAGGATTTCGAAATTTTTCATGTAAATGAACAACACATTGTTGCTGACACATAAAAAAATTTCATGGAAAATCATTACTCGATTTTATAAAAATAACTTGTATTAATGTAAACCAGTTTTATCAATGCAGATATATCGGCACCTTGAGGGTCTTAGGGTTAAATATTTGTCCCGAGCCCGGCCCCCCAATAAGTGAGCCCGATCCGGTCCAAAAACATTACAGTTACTAAAAGGAAGGTTGGAGCACGTATAACAACCAACCAATAAAGGAAGAAGGCTTACCTTTGGACAGTCGTTTAGCTTCTCTGCAAGGGCTTTCAGCTTCTCCAGCTCATCCTCTTCCTGCACCCCATTCTGTGCCAGGGTGGTCTCCGTGTCCCCATCCACGGGCCGGGTGCTGTTGAACAGATCGAACGGCACCCCGAGGTCCACATCCTGCTTCCACAGCACCTCTATCAGCTCCATGTCCTGCGGAGGAGGGCAATCCGCATTAGCACTGCGCATGGCGATCGACTTGGGCGAGTACGAATCACTATACGAGACAACTGAGCGACTTCGGAGACGATCCGAATAAGTCGCGGATTCGATAGATCGCGACAGTGCTTTCCATTGGTTTCTGCAGAACCAACGACGCCATTAGCGGGGAAAGACTGAGATTAGTGCGGATAAGGTTCATAAATAACGGGTGACATCTCGGAGGGGGCATTTTTTACTCTCGTATCTCGGCGTATAGGAACACGTGGGAGATGATAGCGTAGATCTGAGGAATCCATCCAACGGTGGTTGGTGCCGTGCGGAGAAACGGCCGATGGCTTGGAAAACACCGCCCCGAGAGGTAGGGACGTGTGCACGAATGTTTCGCCCACTGCGGTTGATTAAAGAGATGCGGAACGTGCAGACCAGGGTTGTCTAACATGGGGCCCGCGGGGTTATAATACAGCCCGCTGTCTGCTAAGTATTCAGCCCGAAAGATGGTTTAAACCATTCACCATTAGCTACCAAAAGCCCTGAATGAGGATTACTAGGCAAGATGAGGAGTGAGGCATTTCGTCCTCGTATTACACGCTTACTCTCATAGACAAAAATTAATGAAAGATGATTTCCTTCCTTTCCTTACCGAATTACAAATGAAATAAGTCCTTTTACTCTTTAAAAATATATAATTGACTTGGATTTACCTTCTGATAAATATACACAGGTGAGTATTCAGCCGGAAGGATGGCTTACAACCCCTCACCATTAGCTACCATTAGCTCAGAAGAGGGAATGAGGATTACTACGCAAAATGAGGAGTGAGGTATTTCGCCTTCGCTTTTCAAACAGACACCCAAAGACAACCAAATATACCAAAAAACACCAAAGAATACCAAAAGACAAATGAGATACATGCCGGTAAGAACAGAGTCGGATTGTTTTGAGTGGAAAGCGTCCTAGTACACTACTTAAAAAATTGACCCGCTTCCAAAGTTTTGGTTCAATTTTGGTTTTAGAAAATTATATCTACGGATGAGAAAGAGTAACTTCTTCTTAAGTAGTTGTTTTTTATGCGCAAGCATAGGTATATTAGAAGTAATGTTTCTTGAAATAAAAGTAAATTTTATTATTGTAATATAATTTCATCCTTCAACTGCCCGTTTAATATTTCCGCATCACATCATCGCAAGTTTCGCGCATTCTTTAAGGCTTTTCAGTTATGAGGATGCTCTAAAGCATTTATTCAGTCATTTTAGAGTCACTCTATAGTTTAACAAAACTGCCATTATACAACCCTAACCTGAATGTTGATTTTTCAAAATGTACTCCAATGAATACTCATAAAAAAACGATTCATTAAGACATAAATTTCTCATAGATTCCATCTGAAGTTCGATTTTTAGATACGCCTGCACACAACACAGACGCCAAAATTTGCTCTTGAAACAGTCCCCGAGAATTTCGAAAGAAAATCCGATGTTTCATTGAAATTCCGCTTTTTTACATAGACGCCGCCGCTTGGCAACGAATGGCGCTTCAGTTCTTCCCAAAACATATGGATGAATTGGACTCGTGAGAGAAATCAGTCCCCAGACATTCGCACCAATGCCGCAATAAGAGAATCGCCGCTTCTTGGAATCATATCAGCGGCATTTACGAGATATTAGTGAATGAAACCGAGTGCTGCGGAAGTCCACCAGATTAGGTGACGTTGAATACATCTCAGTTTCGAAACATTTCGAGAAGCTTAATGATTGTAAAATTTCAATAGAAAGGTAGTATTTGATCAACAGCTTATAGATATAAATAGAAGTCACTGAAAAGGTATTGAAAGGATGTCCAATTCCTTATTTCGTTGGGAAATACCGTAATCCCTTTACGCGTTTTATTTATGTTCATCGACACCTGAGGAAATTTCGCACGTACTGGCTCCCACCGGGATTAGAACTCGGAACCGCTTTCACCAAAGGCAAACGCGCAACCCACTTGGTTACCCGGGAACCTTCAGCTCTTAGAATAAGGATGTGCAACCTTCAGTGTTAGCAGTCCTTGCAGACAATGTGCTTCGCTCTACTTTTAAATAATATTGAGTCCTAGAAAACAGTTAGCTTCTACTGTGTAATTAAAATGCAATTTAAGATGAATATAATTTTTAAATTTCAGGGTAGATTCCAGCCTTTATAGCCACTTAAATTATCGGGTGTTTGTAAATAAAATTGCATTTAAGTAGCAAAACCGTAGATTGGGTAATGGGCCAGATGTGGCCCATGGGGTGGAAACCCTGTTTTTCTTTTTAATGTCTTGGTGCATTTAATTCTCTTAATGCTTCTTAAGTAATTTTTCTATTTAACATTCTTAATTAAAATTTCAAACGATTTTAATTTTCGGATGTTTTCGTTTAAAATGCTGATTTCTTTACCGTATTCTTTATTCTTTGGAAATTGTATTCATCCATTTTCTTTGGATGAGCTAATACGCCTCCCAAACGTGGCACGCTGATGATTTTTTTATGGTACGCGAAACGAGTCTTAGGCAAAAATATTTTGAATTTTAAGGGTAAAAAGACTTCAACAATTTTTTTAATCAGTCAGTTTTATAAGATTTACTTACCGGCTTACAGATAAAATATCAAGGTATCGAATTATCTTTCTCACCCTTATCGAAAAATCTATCAAGGTATCGAACTCTCAAAATGTTTTGACAGCACGTGGAGAAATTTTGTGTCAGAAATTCGGTCGATTTTGGCACGCAGTCTCAAAAAGGCTGCCAACCCGTTCAACGGAATAAAATATCTCATATGGTAGGCAATTACAATAACTAGCTTTCTCTCGCAAAATATTGTTTGAGGACCCCATCCCATAGACTCACTTTAGCAGAGAGAAGCCTTGACATAATGACAATAAAAGTGTGTAACAAACTACCTTGACTTATTAACTATGGTAATAATGTATAATTTGGTCAAAATTTAAAAACTTTCTACTGACATACACATATTACTATGTGGATACGTTTGTAATTGAAAAACATGCTAAACTGAGTTATAATGTGAAATATTCCGTAAAATTATAATACATAACAAAAAAGGTTTTGTCTAGTAATTGTAATAAACCATTATATATTGTAATTGTAATATAAATTGGTATTTGCTAAACAACGTAGCTTTCGGTACACTTACGATTCCTGATATTATTCTAAAAGCTGCAACCGCCTTATCCTTTATCTCGCACAATTATAGATTAAATCGATTCGTATCTCTTTAGCTGAATCCTAAAGTGTTTCACAAGGAAATTTCCTCATCAATTCTTCATCAATTAAATATTCTTCGAGTCATAGTATCAGTCAAACTTAATTCTTTCATTTCATAGAGTATTAATTATAATATCAATGGAATATCTTAGGTGGGAGATATGGCCCTGAATAAAAATGATCGTTAATTCTCTGACAGATATAAAAGTTACTACTGCAAGAAGAATTATTATTATTTCTATAACGGAAACATGGTCCCTCAATTATATCCGTTTAAATATCTCGATACAAACACCCATACCCTATCTCGTTAAAATCCGGTTATCCGGGACCTCGGTGTTAGAAGAGTAGCGCACTAATAATTCTGCCACCGATGTCAGCAACCATGCATAGCTTAATTTTCATATGATATGTGAACAAATTCAAAGTAGAGCTTTTAACAGGGATAATCAAAAGATGGCTATTCGAAAACTGGGCATATTGTTTGCGCAGTACGCCTGATAATTCAAAAGAATTGAAAGGGGAAACCGATAAAGATCGAGCTAATGACAAATTAATTCTGGGCGATCAAGGAAGCGNTAAAATTATAATACATAACAAAAAAGGTTTTGTCTAGTAATTGTAATAAACCATTATATATTGTAATTGTAATATAAATTGGTATTTGCTAAACAACGTAGGATGGTTATAAAACGTAAAATGTAGCAATTTAAATTAAATGTAATGTAGACTTGTAATTACCGGTCATATCGTATTACGATTGTAACTACCGACGACAATAACTTGTCCTATGTAAGTCGTTGGATACATAATTTATTATCATTATTATTATCCGTTACCTTATCGTTAGACACATACATGATCGCGACTACATAACGCTGAATCACAAATAATACATCAAATACGTCAGACATCACTTTTGAAGACAACAACCCCAAAAACGGATCAAGGAAAAACATAACTCAATGACGTCCAGAGGTAGATTATCTAGGCATAGATATGGTAATCTTAAACCCTCGGATATCGCAAAAACGTCCCAAAAATAAAAACATCGCTCCATTTGTGCTCCAAAGATTTATTACGACCCGAGTACTTTTTAATGGTACCGACCGTTACTCAAGACTGCGAATCGAGCGGACAGTGACGAATTAATAACGCTGCGACCGTCTTATCCAAGTGCTTATTAAACCCCCTTCGCATTTATATTATCCATTGCATCACCGCCAATGACAACTGATTGCCGCAATTAATTGCTTTGGGAGGAGTATGCGGTACACTCGATCGCAAATGGATAATCGGAAACCAGATTTCCGATCGAAGATTAAAGATTGCGAAATTAAATATTTCCTGCTAACATTTGCATTTAGATATACGCTGCCGATTCCTGCGACCATACCTACCTACGTACAAACCAATTTACTGGGCGTGATTAGGACTAGAAAGTCCCATCTACAATTTACCCCGTTCCCAAAAGTATATATGTAGAAAAATACATCTGGTACATAAATTAAGGTTGGTTCTGCTACCATGTATTGACGAATGAAATATTTATCATTTGTCTTTTGGTACGGGATAGAGAAAAATGTATCTTTTATACAATTCCGTCTCAGTTTTATTCATGGCAGTTATGATATGAAAGCTACTGAGGTAAGAGTTATGCTGAATAATGGCATTAATTAAGGTTTCTCCTTATGCAATGTGACGAAAAGTGTTACTCGTAGAGTCGTTGTGCTTCACTAACGTGGGCTTGTTCTGCTTATAGTATTCTGGCTCAGTGAGTAAAGCAAGGGCATACTACCTCACTCCTCATCTTGCCTGGTAAACCTCATTTCCCTCTCGTATCTCTTAGTAGCCAATGGCAGAGGGGAAGAGGTCCCAACCGGCCTTCGGGCCTAATAGTTTAAAGACAGACCTCAAGGTTATAAAGCAAGGAACTGATATCAACCCTTAATTAGTCGGATCAATATCCTCGAATAAAAAAACACTTAAGACATATCAACCATTTTTCAATTATATAATGTCTCTCAATATTATGTAGAAAATTTCGCCAGTTTTTGTGACAGCATGCGATTCAAATTTTTTAAAGTTAGTAAAAAGTAGTATTTTTTAAGTAGAAGCGCAATGAATACCATAGCAGGCATACCAAAATCAGAAATCAAATTTACAAAACTAATGTTCAAGATGGATTGATGAAATTTTTGGAGAAATATTCAAAACATTTTCAAGCACAGTTCTGCTTAAACTTCCGAAAATCTTGATTTCGTAATTAAATTGAAAAATGTTTAATATTTTTAGCGATACGTCACACAGGAATGCCAATTCTACAAAAAATCCTTTACTACATACGAGATGGAGTCGGTATTAATCATATCATTCGCAGAGACAAAATTCAGGGTAATACCTCTAGATAGAATATTTGTAATTTCTCCAACGGGACTAGACTGAGAATATTATCTTTCATTTGCTTTTGTCTCAGTCTTGTTCATGGCTGTGACAAAATGAAAACAAGTGATGTATAAAAGACGTCGAATAATGGCAGTTGTCTTTTTAACTCCTTACTGAAAGTTTTGAAGATTGTCATTGACCATTGTGCTACATTTTCTAGCAAGTTGCCTTAACTTGGAAAATTCCCTCTCCAGTGCTCTTGGGAGCTAACCGCTGAGGACTTCAGGATCCAACTAGTCACCGGGCTGATGACTTTCAGACAGACATGAAGAAAACGTTCAAAACTGATTGGCCAGACTGGCGGTCGCCAAACTTTTTGAGAGGCGGGCCGCATAAATGCATGGAAAGGGGGATTTAGTTTTTTTCTTAAAAAACTCTTTATATCATGCTTAAAGAGGAATACGTGAAATCGGTACGTAAGCCACAAAACAAAAGAATTAAGTACAATGAATATGTTAAGCAAAATAAAACAAGGAGCTTAGCAAGTCTCATCGTGAATGTCCAGAGTAAAACACCAACTAAATTCGCGGGCAGGATAAAAACCTTTCACGGGCCGCATCTGCCCACGGGACGTAGTTCAGAGATCGGTCTAGATCAAACTACCTTTGGCCAAATTTTAAAATACCAGCGGCGAAAATTCCATTTAACTTGTTATATAATTAGTATAGCATTCTTATAGTTAGTATAGTGATAGATAGTATAGTGCTTCGAGAGTTAAGATCATTTCGCACATGAGAGCACCCGCCGGGAATCGATCCCTGGACCGCTTCCACCGAAGTCCAACATCATAGAATTAATTCTGAAGTATTTTCATTCCTATTTCCCCCGAAAACCGCCAAGTTACCACTTGCTAATTATCAACTGATGCTTATTTGTGATGAAAAAAAGGATTTTAAGTAACTAGTACATGAAGCATTTTGATTGATACCGATACCACTAAAAAATAAAACCTTTTATTGCGGCGTATGGAAGGGGGTGTGGAAAAAAATCGAAAATTTTAATGGTGAAATAACGCTCATTCAATGATCTATGGAGAAAGCAGAAAGCAAATGCTTTTTAACATTTCTTATGCACGTTATATTTCCTGGGTGTCTTATGAATATCACTGAATCAATATCATGTACATCACCATAATTTAGAGAATAATTGAATGCATTTTCAATAGCAAGGATGGGTTGTACATCCCATAGTTAGGATTTCAGGAAATATATTAGGAATGATGTGCCATCCATCCATAGAAATTCCTACGTTTTCATTTCTAGCAAGGGTTCTTACTGATTAACCCTCTGAATTAAAGGCATACTACATGTTTCTCGGGAAACTCAAACAACCACCATAATAATAAAAATGCAGCGACATAACAATAACAATGATAATCATAATAATAACGACCATAATAATAACAATGTTACGACAGACTTTTCAAAATTTCAGGCAAAGTTGCAGAAACTGGAAATTCCTCCGCGATGTACGTTAAACATTTCAACAGAAACCAATTTCCGTATAAAATAAGAAGCCCCGCCATTTTCGCCACCCCTCAATCGAGGCGAGAGCAAGACCAATGGCAACGAATTCAAAAACCCTAAATGCATTACCGAGGAAACAAAAGCATTGTTACGCTAACGAAACAAACGATCGCGTACCGAAAGTTAATAACTCGGCGCGCTATGCTTTTTTTACACGGATATGAACCGCCTCCTGAATAGAGCTCCAGAGCGTCCTTTTGGTAATTTCCTGTCCGGGTGAGGAGTGTGGGGAATGGAAAAACGTTTTGTTGCTCCCGTTCGGGAAAGAAATGGAGAAGGGAAAAAAGGGACGATAAGTCCGGCAACGTCGCAAGGGCCGAGGGAGCCTCATTGGGTAATGGCACGGTAGGTTGAATAATGGGGGGGAGAAATGTAGGGCCGGGGGGCGTCTATCGAGACAGCATGAAAAAAGAAGGGAGTCAAGGGTATTCTTGCGTTCAAATAGTGCATGGGGGGATAACAGAAAATGGCGACCGTAGGATACCTTCATTGCACATCCATGGAGTTATACGTATTCCACGGTAGTCATGAACTAAAGTTCGATTCGCAATTCTTCTCGACCTAACACACATGAAATTGTGACGGATATTAAGGACTTGAAGTAAGAACTGCGCTTCTGTAAGATAATGATTAAAGGTAAGAAATATATATCAGCCATTAAAAATAAGCAACAAATACTGATCCGCTTTGCTGTCCATTATTGCTGCAGATTCTATGTCTAATCAACAACAATCAATAACAATCAGGCATGTTCCGAATGATAACCCGTACGTGATTATTACAGTCCGCCATTACACTAAATCGTTTACATTAAAAATACGCAACAAATATTGCTCCGTTTTTTCCCATTGTTACAGCAATTCTATTTTAAATCCAACAGTCAATAACAATCGGGCATTTTACAGATAATAATCCACACGTGATGATAACAATTCACCACCATATTACACCGTTTACTATCAAACCAAGTCATAGATTAGAATTAACTACGATTGATAGATTTATCAAAAGTATGGCAGTATTGTTAAAAGTGCTTCTACAGCTGAGGTCACTTCGCACGTAGGCCCCCATCGGGAATCGAACCAGCGACCGCTTTCGCTGAAGTCGAACAACCTATGGGCTATCCGGGAGCCCTGATTTCTTAAATAGCACTAAAATTAGAAGATATCAATAAAACAAAGGAAAACAAACGGTTGCTAGCAACAATACGCTGAAATAATTAACGGCGTTTCTTACGTCGTTAATAATTGCAGCATCAGAAAATGAACGTCAAGAAACAATGATTAAAGGGCAAAATGTTATATTGTGAGTCGATAGTGAATATTTAACAACAGCAAAATATTTCGTCAAACATTTTTCATTTTTTGTTTCGGTACTGGCAGCACTGTTTGCGATACTGACAGAGAGCCTGGTCAAGGCAGTAAATAAACAACGTAACCCACGGTAACTACGACCGGCCAATCAATCATGCCGTTGATATGACCCGACTTGAAAGAGAAAAACGACGTACACTGTATTCGGAGTCCAAGATGGATTCCGCGCGCATCGATTACGGCTTTATTTAGAGCCGACCACTTTTTCTTTCATAATTTCATCACTGCGACAGATAAATACACCGAGGGAAAGGTCTTCGGGAAATAAGAATGCGGAGAGATCTTTGCTTGGCTTATCTGTCCTTCGATGTGATGTTTGATAGATTCCAGTGCCCGGGGGAAGGCATCCAGTTTGGAGCAGTTATCCTTCGAAATGTTTGCCTCTGAGGGAGTCTCCGATCAAAGGCGGATCTTAAATGCTAGAAGAAGCACGTCGATGCAATCTTACAGAGAATCTTTGCTAGGATGCCTTATCGAGCATTTAAATCTCGTATTTTTTATTTAACAGCGCAGCTAAGAAGAAAACATTGATAATCCGAGCTCATAAATTCGCTACAACACTTTTGAGGGACCCGTAATGCAAGACCTGTGGTATTATCCACCGGAAAACACCACGGAGCAACGTGTTTTCAACGGGACTGCAATTATTCAATGCTTTTCAAACTCTTCTTTCCGAACCATCTAAAATAACATCCCTTACTGGGATTTCACAATTTCATCTTGAACCAAGAGAAGAAATAATAAAAATAATAGTAATAATAACCGTGTCTTTATTACGGCGAATTTTAGTCTAATGAGACCACTCTTGCAATTAACCTAGTAAAGACGAACGCAAACAACCATTCCCTGACCAGGATTCGAACCCGTAACCCCGGCGTTGCTAGCACGCTAACCACTACGCCACTGACGGATGATACGATGGTTAGATTACTCCAAGAGTTACGGAAATTGTGATTCCGGAAATCTGTTGTCTTGCAAAGTGCTTCTTATTTAGATATAAGTTGTTAATAAGTAATTGGTATTTCACAATTTTTTAATACCCCCAAAAATACCCATTTACTAGCCAATTATTGAGATACACGTTAACAGTAACAAGGTACAATAAAGCACACAACTAGCAAACTACTATAGTAAAATAAAATTTTACATTAAGGCCAATTAATTAGAGTGCGGATTAATTCCACTAAGCAAAACCCACGTTGGCATCACTAGTCCTGAAGCGATCTATAGTTTCCTGAAATTTCCTTCCAAGAACCCTTTGAGCTCTTAAAACGCCCTTTTAAATAGATGAATATTATATAACCATTCATTCATCTGTAATGCAAAAAATGAGTGAAAAGGGGAAAGTGATTCGAGCGTTTAGGTCCGGACTAACTCCTGAATTGCATTAGTTTCATTTACGATATATTATCGAGATTCAGAAACGTATTATTTATTCAACCAATAATAGTCGTAGTTTACGTTATCAAAAAATCTCCATGACAATTTCGCAGTCCGACCAACCTGGAGTTTCAGGCGAAGAAAATCCGAAAATAAAACTGTAATTTTTGGAAAAATTCTTCCTGATGCATTTCGAAGAAATTTTACATATTACGGCAAATGATTTCCATCTCTAAGGCAGACTATTTTGTTCTACGAGTAACAAATTAGCACCAAAGAAAATTTCAATAAAATAGAAGATCTAAGGTAGGGATTATTCACATGAGCACTTGAGAGCTGAATGAATGAAGTGCATTCCATCATAATGATAAATGGAACTTTAAACATGTGTATTTACACGGGGTTTTATTTAGAGAAACTAAGATAATAAATATTGCTATGCTTCCTAAATAGATTCCACACTATAAAATCCAACTGCCACGGCTAGGATCACAAAAATACGTACATAAGAGTTCTTCATTTCATGTGCCCTAATATTTCCTACTCAACGCCCTTTTTTTCGTTGCTAGGTAACACACCCCACCCTTTATGCCATCTAACAACTTTTGTCTTTGTCTTCCCTTCTGCTTTTTACCTTGTATTCCCTCAATTGCATTCTTGGTTATAAAAATAGAAAATGCGGCTAATTAAATCTGAAGCTAGATACGCAGAAATACTTAGGTGAGACTTGCATTGATGATGGCCCAAAGAAATTACCACCTCCTTCCTTGTACCGCGATTATTTTACAATTTTTTACAGCATTCGCCTTTCTATTCATATTGCTATATCTTGATATGGCACAAATGCAATAACCCCCACCACAAATCCACAGTGAGAAACCAGAGGCATGCAAAATCACAGGCATCCAAGCGCTCATGACGTTATTATTTGCAAAATGCTCCGAAGATATTTTCCATAAGTTCTCATCACGAGTACCGGAGTGATTGAACGGTCTTCGCTCACGAGACAAACTCGAGGGAAATGTATGCATTAAGGCGACAATTCAGAGTCGTTACGCGGTAGGAAAAGAGAGGTCAAGTTAATCATCAATGGCGTAGGAATGCGAGTCCCCGAATGCTTGACATTTCCATTGATGCGGCACAAACGGAACCGAAAAACTTGACGTCCGCTCCGTTAACAGTTTCTCTCGAGAAGGCCCCTCGGATAGAGACGGGCGAAAATTCGAATTTGCAAGTCACGGGAAGAACCTGGAAAAGGTGTGGAGATCCCACTGTGACTAAAAAAATCCAACCGCAGGATTTGAACCGCGTTTTTAGGCGACCTAAAATTCTGAGGGGGAAAATTCTCACAGTTTGGCGGGAAGCAGTTCCAACAAATTGTTAGAGAGATTGCAAAGACGTACATCAGGATTTCCAAACGCATCCATCGGTCCGCATGTTGACCTATATGGTGATTTATGTCACGTGAGCGTCACGAAAGAAAAATTGCAGCAGAGCCGCGCCTAGCCTATCTGCCGTCCGGGTTCAAACATAACTTGCCGCCACAAAGAATTAATTACCAAAACCATACATTTCTTGATTTACAATTAAAACTAATTTTTGACCGACTGAAGTAGCATAAGTCACAAAACATCAGGAACAATTCATTGCGCACATTTCGTATGCTGACATAGGAAATAGTCTGCATGCGTAATGGTAAATGGTTAATAGTTCACTTTACTTTCGAGTAACATTATTATCGAAATGCGCAAGACTCAAAATGGCAGGTTTGTATGAAATGAATTTTTCGCAACTAAATGTGAAAGTTTTCAATAAAAATCGTATTGCAACACATATAACTTCGATAAAATCCACTGAACAAATACTCCCTTCTCGACTTGAGTAATCTCTAATTCTTTACTTTGCCAATCTCACATCATAAAATTTCCTAGATAAGTCGTGTGTATCACACAGAAAACAACAAGAAATGTTGTTGTAGTAATGATTGTGGTTGGCTACGCTACGGTTGCCGCCATTTAGATGCCGCCGCCCGGGCGCGATGCGCCCCTTGCACCCATAGAACGGCGCGGCTCTGAATTGCGGGTATAAATTGTTAAGAAGAGAACCCACGAGATAAAATTTCTTGAGAATGTCACAAAAATGCCTGTCCTACAGCTTGATATATGAAGTGAAATGAAGCAACTTTTAACATCTATGGAACAGTCCGAGCTCGTGAAGCATTTCATGTAGAGATTAAAAGATTTCTGTATCTTTTCTAGGAAATTTTGCTGAAAGAGAGCAAACGTCTTTTCGTTGCGAAGCGAATTCTGTTGCCCAGAAACTTTGAAATGCACGAATGTTTGTCCCGAGCCGACTCAAATACATAACCCTGAAGGCCTTAATAAGGGATGTAAATAAGAAAACAAATATTGTTTATGCATACACTTAAACTGACCTTTTAAGTGAAAATGTACTCTTTTTATGGAAAATATCTTGAATAAATTAGTGTAATTCAAGCTAGGAGACAGTTGTATTGTAGTACTGTATTGTTATAACTAGGAGATATTTTCAGAGCAATAATTGATTTTTATTACTTGAAAATGTATCTATTGTATTACTGTATAGTGTAATTAGATCTTCTGTAATAGCAAGAAAATTCTGTTGCCTTATTATATTTTACTATACGATTGCATAGCGTGGTACAGGAATAATTATGAAATAGCCATAAGTTACCAACGTATTATCAGACCAACTGTAACGCATGTCATGAAAGAAAAAAAAAGAGCCGTAAAGGAAATATATAATAAAGACATATATAATTGTGATTGTAATAGTACGAAATTACCAATATTTTGGAGCATTTTAAATTTTGCCAATACTGAAATAACTCACAAAGAAATGCTAAAGTAATGTAACATTGAAGAGGAATGTAAATGAAATCACGAACGTTTTCCTAATTCCGTGCCTTGTGGCATTTTATTCCCTTCGGAAGGATTCACAATTTACTAACGCTTGACTTTTAAAGTGGAGAAAACGGAACACACGCTAGAATATCCCGTAAGAAGTGAATCTATACACTCTCCTTTCTATTTCATTGATATTGAGTAGCATAAATTACGATTTTCTATAAATTATTATCAGTTTTTAACTAAAACCAATATGTTGTATAAACAGCGACCCGCGAAGTAAGTATAGGAGCAATTGCAGCCAACCCAACGAGGTTGAAAGGTTGGGTTACCCTGGCATATACACTAGAACTGGGGACGCGGTGATTGTAAAACGAAATTCTTCATGTCAATTTTTAAAATGGATATATAAGTTATAATGTTACGACGTGTTAAGGGATTGTAAGTGGATATTTCAGTTACCGCTCCTTTCGGAAAGAAAAAATACCAGTAAATGCGAATAAAACCTGTGAAAAATACCAAAGATGCTTTTCATCTCACTTCTGACATTGGTAGATACATCTCGGAACAGACCCGTAGAGGGCTTGTCGTTTCCGGGATTTTCAAGCAATCCCGGGATTCCGTGATGAAAAATTTGTCTATCCCGGGAATTTCTCGGGATGATAATTTTCAGCCAAACTGGCGGGGAAATTATAGAAATTCTTCTCATTTCCAAACTTTTAATAGATTTCTACCCAGATAAATTCACTTTTTGATTCAATCTCTCAAATCATAAATACAAACAAGTAACTTAACAACGAAAATATTAAAATACTAAGTATAAAATCAATGATAAAGAAATACAGGTAAGAAATTAAAATTGTCACTCATGTCTCGCAAAAACACTTTAAGACTAAACATTTAAAATCTCCCTATATTATTAATTGATATACAATAACTCTTTAAAATGCATAGAGTTGACACTTTGATCAATTAAGGACGATCGTATATCGGTAATGAAAAGGCAAGCTGAGGAGAATCCTCTTTCTGCTTCTACTGATGCGGGAGGGATGCTCGGGAGGGAATTAACCTTACTGGACGGGAAAACCGGGATTTGATTAGACTTTCCCGGGAAACGGGAAGTTGGCTTTACCCACGGGATCCCAAGACGACAAGCATTACGATGACCCAGGGATATAGCTAGCGGAGTAACTTCAACAAATCGATTTTGAAGTATTTTAGAGCTGACACATAAAAACCTTTCGTCACTATGGAAACGGAGCACAAAATGGACGGCGATCCTTTTAGCCCATTCAAAATTAACCGCCAAAATTTAAAAAAACGAAACCGAAAATAAGAGAATCGATTACCACCGCCTTTAAATTATCGATCCTTAAGAGTATCACCCGTTAACTTGATTCACTTACACCCTCAACAGTCACAATTCACACCAGAAAAAACGGTCGCGTTAAAGTTGGCCTGATGAAGAAAAAGGTTCCAGGAGGAATCGAAGGGGCAAATAAAAGGATTATAGACGCTGTCGTCCTCTGGCGATAAAACAATGAAACTGTTTCGGGCAGTCGAGCGTAATGGCCGTTCTGAACCATTGCGCTCACTTACTTAGGAACCGTGAAAGATTTGACGTTAAAAAGGTCTTGCGATACTCAGCGGGTATTTCCCGTCCGAAAAAAAACGTGCATCCGTGAAGATAATGGTCACGCGCTCCGCTCGGAGAAAATAAAACGCTCACTTTACCGAAATGTGCAGATTTTCTTCCGCGCTACCTTATCGGAGGTACTCCATCGCAAAGGACGAATTTACCATTTGTAGCGGATCAATTGAAGCTATTCTACTGTGCGCTCTATTGATTACATATATATAAATATTGGGCAGTGAATTGAAAGAGGCGGAAATTTAACTAACAGTTTCATCCTGAAAGATGCACGTGCTAACGCAGTTAAATCTCGTGAGATTCAAACAAACGAGAGCTCCTGGATAGCCAAGTGGGCAACGCGTTCGACTTCTAGGAGAAGCGGTCCTGGGTACGATACCCGGTGGGGGCCTACGTGTGAAATGACCTCAGCTGTCGAAGCACTTTTAACAATACTACTACTATAACAGAAGCGATGGATCAATAAGTACCCGTGTTTTAATCCAGGTGGCGTTGCTGAGGAAAG
The DNA here is from genome assembly GCA_000376725.2 of Ladona fulva. Taxonomy (NCBI): domain Eukaryota; kingdom Metazoa; phylum Arthropoda; class Insecta; order Odonata; family Libellulidae; genus Ladona; species Ladona fulva. The sequence continues at coordinate 149,870 of KZ308290.1, read as the reverse complement.
ATGGGACTACTACATAGACGGTGATGCTATCTTTTAAAGGATGCCACATAAAATACCAGAATGAGTCATTTGATTGGTTTGGATTTGACAGACATTAGCAACAAACGTGTTTCCCATTAACACGAAGAAAGACCAAAATCGACATAGAAACGGACCTACACGATACGCATTTCAACCATTAACAAACAATTTTAACCTTAATGTGGCTTTAAACAAAGATTGCACCAACTACATTGTTATCGCCAAACTGCGATTGCAAACATACAAGTTCCAAGGGACTGTACCTTGTAAGTAAAATTTTAAAGCTTGTAAAATGTTACGGCCAAGCGTTTTTTGATCCTTAATAGTGTTTCTGTGTTTAATAGTGTACGTGTTTGGATTGTAACACCACGATATACATCGCTACTATCAGTTTACTTATCTCAGAAGGCTATAACCTTTAATTCTCAAAGAAAAATGATCTATTAGCGACAGATGAGTGAATACACTAGAGTTAGAGAGTTATAGCCTTAAACTTTACTCGCGTTATTATCATGTATCTGGAGTCGATTACAACAACAAAAGATAAGCGATTTAACTCATCGCGGATGAATGAATGACTTTATAAGAGAATGCAGGCTACTACGAAGCTGCTTTTACAGGTTTTACAGAAATAGTACACAGGTCAGGCTAAAAAAATAACTTCAGACTTTGTTTTCGAATTAATGTTTCAAAATTACATTTCGTAGATTTCGTCGGTCATAGCAGCAATAAATGCTTAATAAGCACATAGCACAGTAAATTCTTAACTAAATTAGATTTCGGAAAGATACTTAATTCTTATAAAAAGATTTGTAGCAGAATGAATGGAAGAGCTCCGAACAAAGTTGTTTTAATTAGTATAGAAAAAATCAATTCAAAATTCACTTACAGAAGTTTCACCAAAAACAATGACGGTAGCTAATGCATTAATTGCAAATAAATCGACTACAATCATATCCATATTTAACCTCATTGTAAATTGTTTTCAGCCTTTCCTGAGGCATCTGTTCGAACAATACAATTATAATCAACCGCCATTACACGCTATTAGCGATGGAACGTGATAATGGTTCAAACCAACAATAGCAACTAAATCGAATGTACTGTTGGGGAAATAATTTTCGACCGCGTTCAGAACAGTATCAACAAATATCTGCAATATAAAAGCAACTAGAAGTACAGTCTTCCATTCTCAAAATGAACACTGCCAATATTAATGAAGAGACGTTTTCTAATAATCTTTTCTGCCATACGCAACTACCACAAAATCCACTTGAAATTTACGCAGAATACATACCATAATCTGAAGTGTTACCTAAATAGAATTATTTAACGTGAATACCTTACATAAGTGAAATAAATCCTTCTGATATATTCTACAACTATACCTGCACAAATACTCTGCGGGCCGCCAACCGGCGAGTGGCAGGGGGCGTACACACCGAGCGTTCGAGCTTCTTCTAAAGTGTTTTTATTACGTATCTTTCGCGGAAAATAAACCTTAAAACAACTTGTCTAAGCATCAATCACTCTTATTTTACGCTCAATGTGGGATAGGCCAAAGAAGCAGGGGGGTCGCATGACACCGAATACGTCTTCCGCAAATGTACTTTCGCTGATTTTATCAATCAACTGCAACCTAGCTTCTAATCTCCATAATTTCATTGATTACCATCCTGGGTGAGACATCAAATTTGTAAAGATTGCTTTTTTATCGTAGTATTTTTCAGCAGATCGCGTTACGCTGCACTTTCTAGTGTTTGTGGGTACACGTTTCATCCACCGTATTCCATATACTCGCCGCATCTTCCAGATGGGGTCTGAGTAAGGTGAAATAACATCGCTCTCTAACCTTTTCATCTCATCTGCCTGCAGTGAGCTTCATAAAACGGAGCTTTTTAGTTGTTTTACTGCATAATTTTTGAATATGTGCGCTTCAGCTTAAGTTATACGTGAGAGTGACTCCGAGACATTAAACTGGCTCGACTATATTTATATTTATTCCACTCACTTTGTATTTTCTTCGTGAATATAACCGCGATATTGGTCGGAACTTGTCGCGAAATAAATAAAATGGTCGAAATTGCGCACATTTCAGACTGATAAAAATGTATTCTGCTCTATTTAGATTTATAAATTTATTTATGTATTCATTAATACCTCTGACGACAGTTTCGATGGAAGAGACTTTTTAGTCTTAATCTTGAATTAGTAATTGTCGTATTTTTCTTTTACTCATGTTCGTCAGATTGCTCTGATATTTTCATTTTGTTTTTTCACTTTAAGTTAATTTTAGTAAATTATTTTTATATTTAGTTATTAACGTAATATTAGAAGTAATGCAATGTAATATCTCCAGAGGTTAGGTGGAAGAGAGGCCATTTTGGCCTAGCCTCGCCGGAAGAATAAATAATAAAAATAATAAAGAAAAATTACTAAAGTATCCGAGTTAGCAACAGAAATAAACAAACAAAGGAAATTAATAAATGTAACCATAGTTCCTATAATTATATCAACAACAGGGATAGCACCAAAAACACTGGTAGCCAGTTTAGAAAAGTTAAAAGTTGAAATTAACTTATATTTAATTCAAAAGTCAGTAATCCTGGGTACCTATCACTTAATTAGAACATTATTAAATTAAGACTAATTATCTTTATTATCGAATGGAACTTGACACCAGTACGTTCCTGTAACACCGTCATTTTGTGGCGAGAACGAAGACACAACAATAATAACAATAATAATAAAGACAACAATAATAAATGTTTCCATAGTAAGGGCATGTAATGTTCTCAATGTAGCGGACGTAAATACAGTAAAAACTTAACATTTCTCAAAATATTTTTCAAAACGTGCTTTGATTTCAAGAAATAACAAAGATATCGCAAATGTCTAGAATGAATGGCATGCACGAATGCGTATGTCGGGAATGTGGCTGATACGTCGTGATGTATTAATGGGGAGAATGCTACGATTTAAAAGCATCCACCGCGAACCTAACGAATCATAAACAAAAGGCAACGATCGTATTAGGATGGAAAATTGACCACCGAAACTCGCAACCATTACATCGCGAAAAACGCAGTCTCATCATTAAACTTCTCTAAGATTGTCCGATAATCAGGACAGCTCATGAATTTTCATACCAGAATAGCCGAGGTTATTACCGAGCGTAGAATGTAAAATTTTTCGCCCTTGTTATAGCGTTAGACTTCATAGAAGCTAATCTGGGCAGGAAATCGCATCGCCGAGCTGCACAAAGTATTCCGTGTTAAATGTACGGAACGGAATCCAGTCCGCGCTTGCGTCCACGCTCTCGTTGGGGAAGAACTACTTTGGCGGATAAACAAACGTCTTCCTTTTCTCAAAGCACGACAACAACCCAGGTTAACCCTCTTCTCGTGTTTTGATAACTGTGGATCGACTTCTCTATGGACTGCGAACCCTTCAGGTGAGTGATGGGTGAGTAGGTGTTTCCTTCGCCTATTTAATGGAACGCGAATGGATCACAAAAAAACTTAGCTCGATTTGAACGTAGGAAAATGTCTAGCAATGGGTATAACTTAAATAAAACCCCCCTATCACATTAGTGGCGCAATATTAAAAATCGTAAGTCCGTATAAATATATAGGATTCCTTTTCACTAGTAATTTAATAGTTTAAAATGCACATTCAAGACGCATTGGGGTCAGTTGATAGGACACTTGGGCTATGCAACCGCGTTTTCGGGAGTAGTCAATCAAGATTTAAAAAGGTGGCTTTCATCTCGTAAGTTATAAATTGCATCTCTCGTATTTTAGTCGTATACTCGTATAGTGATCCTTCTACGCAATTCTCACTGCAGACTAAAATAAAAACACAAGTAACTGCTGTGGATATCAAATAATTAGAGGGTCTACAAAATATAGCCAAACTCCTTATCATATCAGTGGCGCAAAGTTAGAATTTGTAAGTCAGTATAAATATTTAGGAGTCCTTTTTGGGAGTAATTTATCGTTTAAATGCACCTTCAAGATGTAGTGGTGTCAGCTGATAGGACTTGAAGCTGAGGTCAGCTGAGGACTGAAGGGTAAACTACCTCACTCTCTTCTTAACTAGTAGGCTTTATACCCTTTTTAAAGCTTTTGGTAGCCAATGGTTTAGGGAAACGGGTAAGGGTGACTTTGCGCAAGATGGTGCGCACCCAGGAAAAATCCCAAGGAAGAATGGACTAGAAAAAAGTATCCCGAATGGCTTGGATTAATGTTCTGCCGGGATAGCTCAACGGACAGAGCACCCGACCGGCAATTGGGAGACCCGGGTTCGATTCCCGGTCCCGTCAGACTTTTTTCAAGTCCACTCTTCCTTGGGAATGGTTTAGGGGATGAGCAATCAATAAGCATTCAGGCAGGTGACCTTATGGACAGAAAAGTTTTCCTTTAATGTAATCAAGGGTCTTAAGCGCAGTGCTAATAGAAATTTACCCATAATGCGCTTCTAAGCCACTGAGATAAACGATCAGAACAATTAAACAGACAATATTTAAGAACCCATTACCCATCACGCGTTTCATTTAAATTACAATCAAAAGTGTGCTTGTAAAATATTCAATATAATTTATAGGATTCATCGAATAAGGGCTATACGACTCATTGCATGCGATGCCTTTCTTTTACATGAACTGTCACCATTCGCAAGCTAACTATTATCACGTAATACATGTAATGGACTACACTATGTGTATGTATTAGCATATATTTCTATCCGCCTAAGAACATCGTCCCATGCTTATAAGACCTTCGTTTTCCACTGTTTTTTAACAGTTGCGGTAAGAGGCTTAAGGAATTTCTAATTCAAACTCCAGGTTTTGCGATAAAATCTGAAGGCAAGATACAAGAAGACCCTACGCATTAAACAGCGTATCAAGTTACTTTGGTCCCCATGGAAATTATCTACTTACGGTTCTATACGCATGTTTATCCAAATAATCGAATCATGGGTCGAAAATGCCCTTTCCTCCATTATATAAAGGGATAGATGTAAGAAAGGACTAGGAAGTTTCAATCTCGCCCTTCAATTAAGACGTTTATTATTATATATTATTATTATCGAAAAACAATGGACAAATTTGCTACCGATGTCTGACAAAGCATAAATAATCAGTGAATAAGTCTGAATTTCGTCAGTTGGAATACGTCAACAAAAAATTATTATGCCGAATTCCCATTAAAAGGACACCTATCTTCAAACACGGGCACTTATTGATCCATCCCAGCACATACTTTGCACTCTCTTTAACTCGGCCACGGTCTGCAGCATAGATTAAGGCCCAATATTGTAATGTATACTTGAAATGGGCTTTAGCAAGGGGCGGATTTATAATTAAACGCAATACGCGATAGCTAAGGATGATACCTCACCCACACAGGAGCCTAAAGTGCTAATAAACCCTAAATAACAAATCATTCTGGGTTTTCGCTTCAAGAAAGAATTTTATCTTCGTTGAGAAAGTCTACTTAATATGTTTATAGAAATATTACATCATTTACGAAACAATTCTATGTAAAAACTCCATCCATCATTGATTGTAATTTACAGAAATTATATGTACGGTAATTAAAAAACCTGCTTGCTTATTCTTGCCGTAATACTGAGAATTTTATGGGATGTATATTTGTGTATTTTTCATGAAAAATTCGAATATTTGTTAATAATTCCTTGTAGGGACCTCAATCTGATGATTGCGCCTCTGATATCTTAAATCCGCCCCGGACTTAAGTGTAAGTTCACTTTAGGGCCCGGTATTGTAACGTTCAGCTAGAACTGAAGTTAAGATTACCATGGATACTAATGATAGTCTTTAACTAACCATTATAATACCAGGCCCTGAAGCATACATTACTTAATGTCCTTTTTAAGCATACTTTATAGTGCCTGGACTAATTCTACCTTACAATTGGTAACGAAAAGCACCCACCTACTTGAGATAAGGTAAAGAAAAACAGACTAACGAAAGCATCATCACTAGTCTCAAAAATGCACCTCGTTACGTGACACAATAAGCACTTACAAACTAACAACGAGGAGAAATCACTCCCTGATTCGGTGGATGGAGGCAAAACATCGATTACAACAGGCAGAAGACAATGAACCTTTAAAAGGTCCATCAAAAGCAGCGCGACTGTAAAATGCCGACAGATCGACACGAATCCCTGGAAGGCATTCCGTTGACTTGCAAATTTCGGAGCGCGTTCGCGAAGATGCGAAAAACAGATAAACAAATAAGGCACGCCGCCTGTCGAGCCATTGTCGTCCCTCTCCCGCCATTTCCGAGCGCGCGCGGGAAAAATCCGCCGACGCGATTCTTGGCAAAGCGTAAAATCTTTTTAACGGACTGAATAATTGCGTCCCATACACATGCTCCTTCCCTGAGAAATATTGGAACCTGTCCCGCGGAGGTTCCTTACACCTCGATGGATAATCGATAGCAAATAAACTCTAGAATCGATTTGCACAATCGAATTGAGAAATCGAATAAAAAAATACGAGGAATCCCGACGTCTCCGTTTCCATTCATATTTTTTTTTTTGAAAAAACGCTTCCTCTAGTCTTCAAACGACTTTCTCGCGGGTCACCGGAGGTCTGGCTGGATATCGAAGACTAACGCCGTCGAGTGCCTGCCTTATCGATGACAAATGATATCGATTCGTGCCAAGGATCCTTTACAAAACGCCCACCCCTACCGCCGGAAAAAAAAACCCAGAGACCCATGGGTGACGTTTCCCATGGGACAAGACGGAGTTGTGTGACCGCAAGAAGATTCCGAAGTTTGACGGGAGATGCGGGGGTCGAAAGATATCGATAGGCATCGATACATCGAAACGAAGAGAAAAATCGATGTCTTTACGCGGAACGATACGGATGAAAGATGCATCTTTACGCATCCATCTTTCGCAATTTGATAAGTGTGCCGGCTTTACACGTTGAGAAATTACCCGTTTCATGATCTTAACTAGCGAGGAAATGTCTCTTAGAAGCTAAAAAAGTTTGGAAATATGGGGGTAAACTTACGAACGACTTGATTCCAAGCAAAATGGAGACTTAAAAGTCCCATAAAATGTATAAAGCAGAACGGAGAAGTAGAGTAAAGATTAATACACAAACAATATAGTATCAGTCGTAAAAAGGGAAAGAAAATTATTTGGCTTTAAAAAACAGTGATATTCAAACACGAAGTAACACTAACAGGAAAACGCCCGCGATAAGAAAATATGTGGATATAGAAAATATGTGGATATAGGAAATATTAGGATATAGGAAATATGTGGATATAGGAAATATGTAGAATACATCTTCGAAATTTAACTTTAACTAATAAATCACCAACTTCTGAATAATGAATTTTGAGTATGACTTTTAGCATAAGTGTCTCGTGAATTCAACCAAACATAAAGTAAAAAAAAAAATTATTAGACTGAGACCCTTACCATACATAACAATTTAGACAGCAATTTAGCATTTATCAAAAACTGTCACTAAATTAATTAGATAAATGGAAGATGAGAATTGGAACTCTCAATTTAGTTGAAAAAGAAGATGTTATTTATGATTAAATTAACTGATAGGCATGAATGAAATAAAAATTAATTCTAAGCAGAGGTTATTTTAAGCTTTGAATGAAGTTAGCAAGCACTCCCAGACAAATCCCTTCTTGCTTTGTTTAAAGTTGATTCGATGTCAAGCCAACTGTCAGTTATCTGTTTTACCACTTGCGCTGATTAAATCTGTGTTCATGCCCAGAATGCGGTATTACCAGCGTAACTGATGACACACGTATTAATGCAGCGTGAAAGAAGAATTTAAAACTAACGGAACAAGTCTCAGTTAGTGGCTTTGTACAAAATCAAGTTGGCAAAAAAAGGTTGAAGTGTTTTAACTTTATAAGTCAGTCACAACGAGATTCATGGCGTATAGCTGACATTCTCTAAGAATACAAGAAGGGTTTTTATAGACGACTAAATCTTCTTCTGACTTTAAACTTTGATAGACTTGATGCTGTAAATTACTAGCTTAACCCAAAGTTATCTATTTTAACTTTTCTAAAGCACATATTTTCCATGTGAAAGGGGCGTTACAGGGAATATGATAAACTGATTGTTAACCAAATCATAGAAATCATGATGATGACACAGACAGGGTAGAAGTTTCGTTAACGTGAAATTTTCGTCTTCCATTTTTATGACGTAATACTGTATAATATACTGATATGTGTCATACCATTGTAATCGATGTTAAGCCAACAGCATATATTAAGGCTAGACAAAATCGTCGTTGGAGAACTTGCGAATACATAAATAAATTATTTTGATACTAATATTGGAGGAATTTATACACGGATCATCGCTATGATTGGAAGTTATATAGTTTAACTGAAAGATTAACTATTAACCAACCATGGTAAGCCAATGACTTGTTTATGACACGCGAAACAAGTCCTAGTTCAAATTAATTTTGCATACGTTTATATAAGTACCCTGCAAGCCGCATTTCGGCGTGTGGCAGGGGGTGCATGCACCATGACTCTACTTCCCTAATAGATTACCTGAGGTTATGATGTATCTGAGTGACGCTCACTGATTTATCGTAGCAATTCATCACAAAACTTATCGACTTTCGCAAGATCTTTTCCGATTCCCGAATGCAACACTTGTCGGCAGGGTCCCATACACTACACGCAAATATTTGGAGCAGTTTCTGATACCTTTTCAGCCTTGATACATAATATTAATACACTTTTACCGTGTACAATACATGATCAGAGGAGTAAACATGAAAAACACGAGGTAGATTACGAAAGTTAGTTTAAGTCTATAGGAAATACCCTACCTTCAGTCCAATTACATTAGATTTTCGTGTAGGATTATCATTGCATAGTTATTGCTCTAACAAAATATTATCCTGCATATCCAATTGTAAATCGACCATCAAATACGTATTTGCATGGAAAAGCATAAACTTGTCGATGGATACATAGGAACGGTATTTGTGGCCATGTAAATTAAAGGTGTCATTTTAGGAGAGTAAGTCCCGGTATTACAATTTATACTTAAAATGGTCTTTAACTAAAGTTCACTTTAGAGCCCAGTGTTAAATTTTTAAAGAGTTAAAGTGAAGATTATCGTGCTTCTCCATGCTAATTCATGCTATAATTTCGCCTACACACAGCTTGATGATAGCAATTATTACAATTAGAATACGAGAACGTAGCAAAAGAGAATTCGAGTGAAATATTCGGGACCCACCTAGACACGAGGTGGCCCGAAAACACGAGTGTATCCGCCACGTCTGTCTCTAATATGTACGGATACGGAAAGATAGGACTTTGATCTGTATCGACATCAGAATAGGCGGTATTTAGTGATACTCCAGCAACAGTGATAGGACGTGGGCACGGATGCATTGTGAGCGGAAGCGGCCACCCGGAGAGGAGGGTGCACGGCGCGGTCCTCGGGCGTGGGACGACGAGAGGAGGGGGCGTGGTCGAGGGAAAGGTGCATCATTTGTCAGCTGCCACGGAGACATGCCGCCCCCCGCGGCTCGGAATTAAGGGGGGGCATTGTCCGCAAAGACTTTCTCACCGGGAAAGGGGTGCGTCTGAAAGGCTCCACGAATATTTCTGCCTTTACTATACTTTCGGGACCTTACGCTTCGAAAAGTTCACTTGGAAAAGAAAGTATTCGGAAGAGAATAAAAAATAGGAGCAGTAGCGGGTAATGAGTAACAGTCGCTGTTACAACTGCCCGCTCTACGCCAACAATGAGAGAGGAGTGTAGTAATTGTTGTCGATTGACAATCATTTTGTTACAAGGGCCCGATGAACGCCAACGATGAGAGAGGAGTGTAATAATTGTAGTCGAACGACAATCAATTTGTTACAAGGGCCTGGTGAACGCCAACAATGAGAGAGGAGTGTAGTAATTGTTGTCGAACGACAACCAATTTGTTACAATGGCCCGATGAACGCCAACAATGAGATGAATGTAATCATTTTTGTTGAACAACGACTAATGCTGAGGAATGGTGCATGCATAGAACCCCGCAATAATAAAAAAATCTTTTTGAGAATTAAAACAAATTGTTAATGTTAGATTTGCCCGCTAAGCTTCAACTATGTCTGCAGGTTCAGTTGAGTCTATTCTTCCCTTATAACTGTTATTACTCTCAAAGAAAAAAACTTCCGCGGACACTTGTTACCTTAATGTCAAAAAACAAAACAATTCATACGCCAATAAAACGTTAAAAAATATAAAATTCTAAGAATGAGAAAATCATCGTTGTCATACGAATAGCCACCTCTGCCGCAACAATGTGTCAAGTATATAACTGAACAATGGGAGCACCGAATGTAAAATTCCATTGAGACCAACAATTATACTATAAACAACAATAGTCTGCAACAATGAATTTCAAACACGATGGCTACAAAGGACGTTATCGGAGACTTACAATGCATTGATAGATGAGAGCACCAAATAAAACAAATACCGATATAATACCGCGAAAGTTAAATGACGATAACAGTTGAGTGAAACAGACTTATTGTGTATGTGTGCACATTGCCACACGCCGAAAGTCGTCTCACAGGTTGCATACGTAGATACACAATTATCATTGATATATGTAAATCTCGATAGACGAAAGAACGTGGACATTTTTCAGCTGTTTGAAATATAAGTCCTCATCATTTCGTACATCAAGGAATACACCTATTATAGACTTATAAACAACTTAATTACCTTTTATGGTCTAAAGAAATAAGAGGGTTCGACTACATAGTTCACAGACACTAATTTCTGCTCTCCAAACGTAAACAAGCGAAAGATTTGAACCGAAATTATGTAATGTCAACCTCGGAGGCGGAATGGTTTAGAGAGCTTTCTGACACTGAGGTCCAGGGTTCGAGTCCCAGCTAACCAAGTTTTCCCGGGCTAAGGCATGGGTATTCGTCTCTTTTGTCTATGTTCTCACAATTATTAATATGAATGTAATTTTGGGATCCTGTAATCGTTAAAGGAATATCAGTAATAAACTTGGGTACCACGGGCGGATTCAAGCTACCAATGGCCCTATGCGCAAGGATCAGATTGAGGTCCCCACTAGGAATTATGAGTGAAAATTCCGATTTTTTATAAATTATGCAAATATAAAAACCCATAGAAATCTCAATCGCTTCTTTACGGCAGGAATAATCACAAACATTTTGAATCACAACACACACAGTATTTCCATAATTTACTATGAATGATGGATAGAATTATTAGAATAAATAGTGACACTATCAATGTAATATATTCTATAAACATATTAGGAGAACCTACTCAACAAAAATAAAACTCTTGCAGCGAAAAGGCAATAAAATTTGTTAGTGAGGGTTTATTATGACATTCTTATATAGGTCCCCCGGCTAGCTCCTTTTGTACCCAATTATAAGTCCGCCCCTATTGGGTGCAAACCGAGATACATAAAGCCGAGCAACCAAGAGCGATTTTCGACTTTCATTAGCTTCCGCGATGCCTCCATCCTTGAGGTTCTTGGGAGGTTAACGAAAATGTATATGGACATTTCTCAAGCTGCTATTGAGGTATTCATCCACCTCCTGTACGCTTTGGGTTTAGCATGCGGAAACAGAACAATTTTTCAACTTTCGAGGCTTTCGCGGAGAAAATACGAGTTCTATCAGAGCGATAAGTTGCCGCCTTTACGCTGATACTGAAGAGAAAAATGCCGAAGTCCTAATGCGGTGATAATCGGCTCCGAAGAAACTAAACGCGTCGAGGTTTTTTCTTCCGCCCAGAAAACATTCCCCAGAAACAGTCGATAAAAAAGTGACATATACATAGCTAAGGTCCTGCAACCATGTCCTGATGAATGGAATATTTTTCATTTGTCTTCAGATACAGGGTAGACAAAATTGTATCTTTCGTTTACTTTTAACTCAGTTTTGTTCATGACTGTGAAAGCTACTGAGGTATGAGTGGTGTTGAATAATGAAATTGATTAAGGTTTTGAATGTTTCGAAAAGTGTTACTAGTAGAGTCATTGTGCTTCACTTATGTAGACTTGTTCCGCTTATAGAATTCTTCCTCAGTGAGGAAAGCGATGGCAAATTACCTCACTCCTCATTTTGCCTAGTCGCCTCGGTCCCATATCCAAACCTTTTCGTTGCTTATGGCGGAGGAATGAGGGTCAAACCGGACTTCAGGCGGAAGACTGCACAAACAGACAAAGCTATCAGGAGCATTTGAGAGTTTTAAACGCATTTACAGCGCACTGGCCGAGAAGTGGGGAATCCGCGGCCTTTTGCAGCGTTCAACGCGGCCTATTCTTCGCTTCCGGAACCGAAAATATGAATTTAAATAATCCTGATTCCGTTTATTACCTAAACATAAAGTACGATAAAAATATTATATCTAGTTTTACTTATTTACGATTAAATATTTTCCTTTGTTCAATTTCAAAGATTAGCAACTTGAATGTACATACGTTACTCCATAATCAAGGCCTGATGGTTTAACGTGCGGCCTAGTGGCACACATGTACATACGGCCTTCCCATGAGAAATGTTGAAAAAAACGTAACTATGAAGTACGAACCCTTCTCCTTGCATACGTCATATTACATCAGTTGCGTTTGGGTTACAACCGAAGTATTGTAGCTTTTACTTGTCGCCCCTTGTTTGCGTCAAAGTTTACTTCTTTTCAAATCATCATTGGATAAACATTTCAGAAATAGTTTTCTTTGCCATTAACATTTTAAAAATACAATTTTCAATGCAAAACTCCTATATATAAACACAGTGGTGCTCTTTTTAATTACATATGCAAAACATCATAATTAATTTATTTACCGATTTTCGCCAAATACTTGGCTCTTATGAACATACAGCTCATCAACGACTTATTTCTCCCACAAAAATAAGATCGGTTACTGTAAAATTGATTTTATAGCCTCAACACAATAAGAATACAAGAGAGGCAGAAAATCCTTATTTTTTCGGCGAAAATTTGCAGCAAAATCTCCATGTTTACCATTCCAGTAGGTATTTAAAAAATAATGTTGTCCGCGAGAGTCCAATATAGGATCCACGATATTTACCGAATGATCCCAACATATTCCTAATTATTACATGAATATTCGAAAATTAGCCAAAAAATAATAAAAAAATTAATTAGGCCGAATTTTAGATGCCTGAAATCCCTGGTTTAGGATTTCAGTACATCTGTTTAAAAAGAATTCTTTATAATTAGCTATTTTATCGTTTTTTTTACACAGCTATATGCTCCATTTGGCTACGAGAACGGGGATGGCGAATATATTGTATGCGTGCTTAAATTGGCATACTTGAGTATTTGGTTGGCACGTTGAACTATGACGTTACTTTTAATTTATATGTAAGTACGTAGCAATTCTTGCCAGGTGGCAACGCTTGAAGGGATTATAACGTTTTATAATTTCTATATACATAAATACATGTCTCCATATAGTCAAATACATAACAATTGCATAATAATAATTTCCGCAGCATCTAAGAAATATAATAAAATATTTAATCCTTATATTAATAAAACATACTATCTATGTTGTAAAGGTATAACAAATGAAAATATTAAAACTTAGTATCTATGTTGGATTTAGGCCGTTTAAGTAATTTCAAATCAAAGAGAACTAACCTTCATTTCGTTAACTAATAATTGTAGTCCAACTGTGATAATCACTGACGTAATGATGCTAACAATGTTTCGCTCTCGCGCAAATTTGGCATGCAAGTAAACCGTATTAGAAGTATTGTTAAAAATGCTTCGACAGCTGAAGCCATATCGCACATGTGGGCTCCCACCAGGAATCGAACCCGGGACCGCTTTCATCCAAGGCAAACACTCTACCTACCTGGCTATCCGGGAGCCACTTGAAATTAAATTACTTAATAGAAAGAAGGGTTTTTCCGATAAAGTGTTTGCCATCCTATTACCATTCAATAATTCCTTTTACAATATCATGCGACTGGGAAGACCGAACCTACAATGGTAATTATTAAATTCTCGCTGAATATCAAAGGGACAGTAACGACAAATTATAATACAGGAAAAATCAGTACATTCTGCCGGCATCACAAAAATCTTCCGGGATCCTCAGTATATTTTGAGATTTTTTAAGGATCCTGAGATGTATATATCTAAAAATCGCTACCAATCAAAGAGAATCTAAGAGCAATCACAAGAAGTTGGGTACGGTGAGAGAAAGCGGAGCCAAAAGTTAACTGAAGTATCAGCTGAAGAGAGAAGCTATCTTTCTCTTCGTTAAAATCGCTCAAAATGTTTTTTCTTCGGAGCCACCGAAGATTTTCTCTCTCTTTTTTCAACAGCACGTGACCCCAATTCGCAAACAAAAGACATCAATCAATTCAACCATCAATCGCCGACACATTTTGACGTCTCGCAGTGAAACGAAAGACTCTACGGATCGCCGCGGTGCCCATGGAAACGCAACAATACTCATAACAACACAGAAATCTTCTGCTCCTAGGAAGGCTTCAAATACGTCCACCGCACAACAAAATGAACGAATCATATATGCTTCATATGGAAAGAAAGACACGTCAAAACATGCATTTTTCGTAAGCCAACCACCTAAATTACAATTCAGCCTCAATTTGAAACACCTCAAATATACCACACGCCCTAAAATGTAATCACTATAGCCAACAATGAGTCATTATTTTTGGTATAACAGGTGTGGCCGATAGTTCAATTCCTTGCATGAATGTGAGAAAATGGCAACTAGATCATGTAATGCAAGTAAATGCTGTATAGTTAATTTAGCGCACATAAGGCTCACAGACGCAAGTAGAGAATCCTTGAAAGAAAAGAGATTAGGCTGTGATTGGTTTATAAATTCAGAGAAAGTATATTTGCGGGTGACAAAATCGGCATCATGCGAACCCCCAGCTATTTGGTCCGACAATGAGCGAAAAATAAGAGAAAAGATGCGAGGACAAGTCGTTTAGGGACTCTAGGGGACTTTAACAACTTCCCCCATTGTTAGGAACACTTTAGTTTATTAGAAACATCAATTAAAATGCTGATGTCGTATCTGAAGAGGAGAAAGTCAGCGTAAAAAAATAACAGACTCTCCAAACGTTGCCAACAAACATCAGAAAACAACCGAATTCGAAACTTCATGTTTATATCGGAACATCATGCATCATGATCAAAAGAAAACGATTAACACGATAATCATGGCACCAATGATACACTTTCTTAACATTTTGAAAGAGTACTTAAGTTATCAGGATTACAAGCATGCCTTTTCTGGATGAGGATTGCTCAGATTAAATGATATGGAACACCACTCACCTGCAAAAATAGGAAAAATGAGATTAATACAGATACGAGCTCTTAAAATAAAAAAAAGTTTAAAGTTATAAGAGGACATATATAAAAGTATATATATAAAAGTATATATACTAAAGTATAAAGTTATAAAACGACAAGATAAGTAGAAAGTTTGACCTTTCGATAGAGATTTTGAGAAAATGCTACATGAGAATCTGAGTCTAAATTAAATAACAAAAGTTATCATAAATTTCACGAATACAATAAAATATACAGCGGCTAGTCTGACGTATTACAAAAATTGTAGCGGAAACAACAATTTCAAGAATTCGAGGATTTCAACATTAACATTCCTATACTTGTAAGCTAGTCCTGTTGTCTTGCAGAAGGGAATGTATGCATGGTTCTGTTATTTAATTAGTCTATCACTGGCGAAAATCGTTCCTAGTAAAACTATTTTGAATCTGTTTATAGTAGCATCCATTCATTTTTCTCTCTCGGCATATTTTCGGTTAAGGATCAGGTCAGACTCAAAATAATCTGCTCAGTCTTCAGATAATACAGTAGCCCTCACTTTATTGTGCTAGTATACCTCAAGTTTTAGCCTTCTTCCTGTTAAAGATCTCCATAATAATTCAAGTAGCTTCTCACGAGGACTTCCTACGAAGCTAATTGGTAGAGCGTCTACCTTTGGTGGAGGCGGTCATGGGTTCGATCTCGGAGGGGGCCCAATGTTCCCGATAGAGGGGGGCGACGAGCGGAGCATTCTGCCCCAAAAATTAATGCCAATTCAGTTAACCTCCACCACCAACCATACCCATAAAAGTGACAGGAAAAAACTAAGGAAGTTTTCAAGAAAAATCTCGCAAACAACTGCTAACAATTATTAATTAGAGTTGCCTATGAATGTTCTACTTCAGGTTTAGAGCGCTGGGTTTTTAAACTAAGCTTAAAATCATACAATAACCAGGATGGGCAATCTATACAAACACTTGTAATTGCAGCAATCTATAGGACTCAATACTTGGTCGCCAGAGACTGGTATAAACGACTCAAACAAAAAAATGGGAAGTTAGAACTGATATTGTCAAACAAAACTAGTATAAACTAAATAAAATTGGAATGAATAAAGCAAAGCGGTACGAACTGAATTCGTTCCCGTTAGGATTGCGTAACTCGAAAGATTTTTATCGCGAAATTCAGTTTTCGATCATATTTTTCGTATTTTCGGTACATATTTATGTCTATACATAGAGATCACAATAGAATACGAGAAAAGCTCGTAGGTAGAGCGGTCCGTAAGTCGAAACATCACTGCATTAGAAATATAAATCAATAATGTTAATTTGAGAAGAATAAATTAACAAGAACAACTGATTGTTGCAGGCTATATAGAACCAAGTTACAATAATGGAAACTACGATTGTTTACGTCGCTAAAGTAATAGTCAAGAATGGAGAAAAGTTAGCAATAATTATAGCGTCAAGAAGCGATAATCGACAGCAGAAATTCAGAAACGACAGTCGAAAGAAAATAATTAATTAATTAAGGCATCTATTATTGCTGCCTAAGTACTGCCACCTATCAGGAGTGACAACCAGTGTATCGAACCGTATCATTTATCTTAACTATCGATATTAAGGTTCACTCCGGTTCAGCAAGGGAACGAAATTTCGGTTCAGTTCCGATTGAGTTCCTTCCGCCAACGACAAACCGGTTTTTTACGCCCCGTAACATCGCAATGTTATATCCTACTGAAAGTATATTTTATAATTTCTAGCTATTTCCACGAAACGGGTTAACGTCGAACCGGTTTTTACAGTCCGTAACGTTGTAAAATTACATCTTTCTGAAATAGAAACACTTGCAAAAGCCAAAACTTGTACAAATTCCACAAAAATTGTAACTGTAGGTTCTGTAAATTGTAATTGTAACTTTGTAACTGTAATTGTAACCCCTTTCCCTTCTCCTATTTCCCCCTCCTTTCCTTCGGTTTTCTATATATATATATATAATAATGAATGATATTTCCACCAAGTATCACTTTAGAAGATTTCTTTGATCTTTCTGAAAGTTTATTTAATAATTTCCAGCTTTTTTTCAGGCATGCTACAATAAACTAAATTTTAGGATAAAACTTAATAATTGTTAGTTGAAAGTCGTTGTTCTTAGTTCATTAAACCTTCATATAATTAGAATGTGTATTGCTGGGGACAAAAAAATCAGAACGGAACAAATAATGCTATATAATATAATAATAAACGAATTAGGAACGCTTCGGTGGATGATTCCGAACCACACCGGCCCCGGATTCCGGCCTACGGGGATTCCGTGAAAAAAATTCGCGGGATAATGCCCAAGAATAGCGGCGGTTTCCACGAAAGAAATGGAGGGGTGGGTGAAAGGCAATAAAAGGGTTAAAAAGTGGGATGGGGAGGATTAAACAAATGAGCGTGGCCCCCAGGGGCCCACTAAGGCGGCGGATAGAAGCTCCCCGACCACAGCCACACACTTCCTCATTCCTCTCACGAGAATACACGCCTGCCATCTGTCGCCCGGCCTACGAACGAGCACGGTAATGAAGAAGGCTTTTGAGATTTTCGCCCGGAGTTTGAGGAGACGAGGGAGATGGGGTTATAAAGGGTCGGGAAAGGGAGGAGAAAGGCTACGAGAAAAGAGAGGAAGAGAAAGGGAGGAAATTGGGGGGGGGGAATGTTGAGCACTTTGGAAGAGAGATTAGGTCATCAGGAGACTACGCAAATTTGAAAAATTCCGAGTAATTACCCGTGGGAAGGAATCATGAAGTAGGGGGAGGGTTTTCTTACGTGTTTTACGTACTACACGATTCCACCCATTTTTACACTGTTTTTAACCCAACTATCCCGGAACCGTGCATCTGGACATCGACTTAGTCCTGTATTTACCTTAGAAAAATCCTCCTAATTCTAATGATATAATCTGCCCATAAAGTATTCAGCCCGAAGGCCGGTTGGGACATCATCCCCCCCACTATTAGCCAGAATAAGCTAGGAAAGGGAAATGAGGCTTACTAGGCAAGGTGAGGAGTGAGGTAGTTTGCACTTGCTTTCATCACTGAGCCAGAATGCTATAAGCATTACAAGCCCACGTTAGTGAAGCATACAGACTCTACTAGTAACACGTGACGTTGCATATGCGGAAACTTTAATGCCATTATTCAGCTCACACCTCAGTAGATTTCATATCATCACACCCACGAACAAGACTGAGACAAAAATAAATGAATGATTCATTTTTCTCTATCCTGTAAGACAAATGAATAACATAATCATTAAGAGAAAAACACGCGATAATTCCGAGAGACATATCTAATGCGACCTGTTTCGTCAACGAGTTGGCATAGGCTTACATTATCATAGATCTGAAATGAACAGATATCAGGTAAAAGTTTAAATATTAGGTCTAAGTTATAGGTAAAATTTGATCCATAAATTCAGCGGTAATATGTTTCAGTAAGTGGTAGATATAATCAGCCCACCCTATCACATAAGCCGATCAGATACTACGAGAAAAATTAAGGAAGCAAAAACTAGCTGCTTCAAGGATTCAATTTTTTTCGGGTTCAATACGCGACTGTAAAAGATAAGTGGAATAGATTCATAGTCCATGCACCCCCTGCCACTCGCCGTAAGGCTACTCCCAAGGTACTACATGCATACGTAGATGAGAAAACATGAGCAAGCTCGTGACAATGCGGAGTAAAATAGTTGTTTCAACATAATTTGCAGAATCGTAGGAAAATGAAACTTTACAGTAAGGTGAATAATTATATAAGAAAAAGCATATGATAATTTCCAGCATGATTTCAGGGAAATTCTGCAAGATTATCAGGTTGATAGGGGATAATTTAGTCAATTTCAACATCTGTACAGCTAAAGACGAGTATATTGGAATACAATCATCCTAGTTGCAGAGAATTGAAAAGAAAACTTAATCAAAGCTCTCAATCTAACCTATTTTACGATAATTCCAGAACAAGCTTGTAAACTATGCAAAAAAGGGTTAACATGAGAAACGTTTTACATAAACACATGAGTGAATCCAGTTAAAATTACTAATATTTCACTTCATTAAGAGAGTATCAGTGAAGATCATACATTAAACTGCATTTACAATGATGATTCTCGAAAGAAAATTTAAAAATTTCATTCTTTGATTAGAAAAGTTTCAGTATTTCTTTGCACACGCATTAATATAGAGAAAGCAGGCATCGAAATTAATCTATTAATATTCACACTAAATATAAACACTTAACAAAACGCAACTTCCCCTTAAATATTCTTGGAATATTTCCCAGAAATAAGAAACAAAACAGCGAAGAACATTCCGCGAAACATGAAAAGTTTGCAGGGATTAGAAAGAAACTGAAGTCTAAATAAGATATACTTTCTCCAGAAAACAATAACCTATGATCAAACCGCGGTTATAATGCTATCAAAGCATAGATTGGAACCGAATTTCTAGAAACGATCAAAAAGTTGAGGTAGGTTTGGGAATGCGCGGTAGAAATGAGGAAATCAATAAACCCTTTGCCTTAGATATCTAACGATCCGTGGCACTTTTCCAAACTGGCTGAAATACATATAATGCGACATGAAACTTAAAATTGCATCAAAAACAACTTCCGGGAACTTTCGAAAATTCAGCCTGTTGAAATAAAAAATGTGGTGAAGATCAACGATATTTTTCCCCGTATTTAGACACAGTCTCTCCTAAATGCACAATTGATTTCAAGAAGTTGTACCTGCAATAAAATGGGTAAAACGATATTTTTCAAATAATTTCGGATCGTATAGTCAAAATGTTGCCACTTACCACTGAGTCACTATAAAATGAACTGGGTATTAATTAAGATATGTTTATAATAACTTGACCAGGTCCCTTGGTAGCCATGGGGTAACGCGTTTTCGTTCCGTGAAAGCGGGCCCACGTTCGATTCCCGGTGGGGGCCCACATTTAAGAAAGTACAAGACTACCTTATCGGTCAAAGGATCTTCATAAAAGAAAATTCCTCCACTACTTTGGATGATTTCGCATTGGTGATTCAGAGAATTCTTAACACGAATATGGCAGGAAACTTAAACAATTTTTCACGGGAATTAATCAAATATTGTGTCATCCACAATAGTAAGCATATATACACTTTTTAACTAGGTAAATTATTTCCTTAAATTAATGGAGTGCGTTTAAGAGATGTCCGAAGCCAAGAGAGAGAGAGAGAGAAGACTCTCGTGAGCCCCTTAAAATAATATTTCCCCCTTTTTTCGGTTGCAGCATCTCACAGAACGCCTGCCATGAGTTTTCGGGAGTACCCCAAGGTCCTCCTTCGGGTCCCCCGTGATGCACCGCGGGAGATCGTGACAAATGGGAAACAGAGGCTCGAAACATTTCAAAATGTGGATAAGCTACACGCATAAAGACTACCTGAGTATCATCGTTCTCTTCAGTGACCCTTCTATACATTAGGGAGTCTTTCGGGAAATTAAGGATTAACGCGTGCGAAATTGTACATCATTACGCTCTTTCCACGCACTATAATTAGTCATAAATACGCAAGCAGCGTATGATTATAATGGATAGATGATTCGCATCGCAATGTACACATTCAGCAACCCAAACATAAGCAAAACACTTGATTACGTCAGGACTTGATTTTAATGAATAAACAAAGGGCTTCAAATTCCTCACCACGGACAGCAGATGTGCATTTTAGCATATTAATCAGTTTATGCTATCATTAGAAGTACGACGAGGTAGCGGTTAGGCGCTCGGCTGCCTTAAGGGTTCAATCCCAGCTGCGGCAGTTCATATGCCGGCATTTCTTCGGGAGATTGAGGCCACAGGTCGGCTCAGCTAGTGAAGTGAAAACCAGGGAGTATAACACTGGGTAATATTAGGCATTTGAAGCGTAGGGCTAGCCACATTACCTACATTTCAGGTCGTTAAGCTCACGTATAAGCATCCTGAACCTCCAAACTACCAAGAAATTGGTACGCCATGAATTGCTACGTTACTGTAACTTAGATATTAATTCGTGTCGAACAAGTATATATAAATAAATGAGATACTCCCACTTATTTGGGCAGTTTAAATAAAACTATGACGAATTCATTTGGCATCAGACGAGGAAAGCACGTGTCGAAAATCGGCTTGCAAGGTATTATTGTAACAATAACAGAAGCCACAACAATAATGATGATGATAATAATAATTGTCCCTCTCTTATAGAAGAACAACATCATCCTCTATTGGGATAGACCTGTCTTGAGCGATAAAACTATAAATTATAACAGACCAGATATCTTACTAATTGATAATGTCAACAAAAATGGTATGATCATCGACATAGCAGTGCCTCTATTCCATAACATCCAAAAAGCCTAGATGGAAAAAAGGGACAAATATGAAGAGATAAAAAGTATCTGGTAACTTAGGTCATCCCTTTGGTTATTTCTGTAGAAGGGCTTGTGTCAAACAAAATCATAAGATATACTGAGAAACTCGGTTTAGAGAGAAATATCATACACATCACTATTACGCCGCGCCACATTGTGCGCAAGTTTTTTAATTGAGCGGGAATAATCAAGAATCGCTTGAGTTAGGGTGAATACCCTCTCCATGTCGAGAGCCTGGTCCATTCCAATTAGGGGACACGTGGGATTGTTCCAGTAGAAACTCTGAGAAGAGGAATATAATAATAATAATAATAATAACTTTATAAGGCGAATTTTGATTTTAAGGGCCCACTCTTACAATTTACCTATTTCAAATCACAAGCAAAAACAAAAATGCCCAGTATTCGAACCCGGAATCTCGGTGTTGCCAGATTTACCCTCTAACCACTACACCACCGAAGCCGACAATTGTAGATGAAGATGAAGAAATATTCGAGGATGAGAAAAGACATAAATTCATTTCGACCTCCTCAAGTTGAACACGGCTCATACCGTGTTTCCCAACTTTTATTCTCTGCGAGTTCTTCGGAGAAATACGTTCCGAACCTCAATTCATGCAACAAAACCTTTCCAGCGGCCACACATGAAAGAGTGTTTCGTTTCGAAAGTGTCTAAAGCAATTAAAAAGGTGGGAAGGAGAGGAATGGTAAGAATTTCGCAACGAAGTCGGAGATGATGCGACTAGAGCAAACAAATCGTAGTCGATGTCATCTTCGCAGCATCCAGCGAAATCCGCGTCTCTCATTTCTCGCGCACACCCCCAGCGAACAAACACATCGGCGAACACCACTGAAATTCTCCCACTCGTGTGTACACAAGGTCATCGTATAACACCTAGATAAGATTCCTCACCGAAAAGGGCGCGAGGTTTCACACATGGAATCCACTCCCTTACAACAGGATGCCCAACCTCTCGATTGCTCGATCACACTTTATCCCTCAATTACGTGCTCTTGGAGTAACTATTGTAAATGATGTAAAAGATAAGATTATCCTAAATCATGGAAAGGATAAGGAATTTACTTTGCAGATAGAGGTGTGCGCCTTAGATGTCATTTGGATCCTAAATCATATCAATCGTGTTTTAACAAATGGTCAAATTACCTTACTAACACAGTGAGAGAAGAATTGAAAATTTATTTACGCAAATATCGGAGTGTTGTTGTTGTTACAATGTCAATAGTTTGTTGCCTCCTAAATTTTACAGAATGTAAAGTAAAAGCTTAACATCCAAAATATCGCATGCACCAAAATTTGTAGTCCTAAATCTCATCACGAAAAATTCGCCTTTGGAAGTTGAATTGCGAACAGTTTGAAAAATTTACGTTTACTGATTTTTTTCTACTGAGATATAGGAATTTCAAAGATGATAAATCTGATGACTAAAAAATACATACGGAACGAACTTTATACTCGTGAAACACTTAACGCAAAAAAACGTTACTGGAAATTGAATAAAGTAAATATATTTATTTCGCAAGTAACACTGGAATTCGGAAGAAGTACTTTCATGATAAATAATTGTAATTATTACTTGAATCCCGTACACGGTCATACCGTGAGGTTCCTCAAGTTAAAGAGAAGGAGATCGCAGGGACATCAAAATTGAGCAACTCTGCTTCCATCTGCCCCTGCAACTATCCACAGGAGTATTTAAAAAGACAAGGGGCAATATTGAATCAACTAACCTCCATGTATTCCTCACTATTTGAAGTAATAAGCATTGATTAAACATGGTATGATTTTCCCGATACAAAATATTGCAGGAATATATTTCACGTACAAAATTCACGGATATGTGTATTCATCTCAAATAAACGCTAAAAAAACTCAACCTTACAAATGTGGACTATTCATTTCATTGCGCCCTTACAGCTTATGTTCACGAATATTAATGATAAGTAAGGAAAGTAGAAAAATAATTAAGATGACGATGTTTAGTATTCATAGGTCTAAAACCAATGCGTTATGTCATACTAAACGTAACTTTAGGTCTATCAGTGCTAGAAATGGTTGGGGAGGAAAGGGTTTTAATTGAAATAATTAACCGACGACAAAAGAAATGGGTGGGTCAGATATTGAGAGGAGAGGGATTGCTGAAGAATATAATAGAGGGGAGAATGCAAGGGATAAGACAGAGAGGAAGGCAAAGCCAAAAAATGTTAGATGACATAAAGGGTGGGGTAAGTTACCAGGTAGCGAAGGAAAGGGCTATGAATAGGGAATATTAGGGCACATGGACCTACCGAAAGAACACTTATGTATGTAGGTCTATCTATGAAGTCTTGGGCTAGAATGCCACTTTGTAACTCATCCACTCCCCATCAGCATCCTAAATCCTTTGAGAGGGAATGAGGGTTCTTAGAGAAGATGAGGAGTAAGGTAGTTTGCCACTGCTTTCACTAGTGAGTCAGAATGGTAATCAGAGAAGAATGGGATGCAAGTCCACTTAGATCGCCCTACAAATGACACTTTTGATAGTCATAATTTTCGTCACTAATGAGAAAATTATTATTTTATCTCATACCTCATTCGCTTTCGTATCATCGCTGCCATGAATAATACTAAGACCAAAGGAAATGGAACATAAATTTCTCTCTATCCTGCAGCATTATACAAATGAAACTGCCCCATTCATCAAGATATGGTACATACGAGGACCAAACCGTAACAATTCTTGAGTGGTACAAACATTTGAATAGTCATTCACAATACTACTCTTAAATTTAATTTCAAGGAATTAGTACAAACAGACGCCTTTGCCAGAAGGTGACTTAGAATAGACATTAATGTCAAACTCGAAACCTATTTAGCGCACGAACGAAACCACTACATCCCCTTGCCAACCTCACGCTCGCTTTCAAGTCAACCTGTTACACACCTCAGATAACGCCATTAATTCCTAAAGAGCGGACACTAATTGGCTAAGGAGAGGCAAATCCGTGGATGCCAATAGACCATTTAATACGCGAGGGGCAAAAAACTCCAAGTCATAAATTAGACTTACAATGACGTGGTCTCTTCTTTGGTGCCGAGAAAGAATGCTTGAAATACTAGGCATTGCCCTTCTAAAGTGAGTCATTGCGGAGGACTTCGTCCGATGTCGCAGCCCCGCCAAGCACCTCGCCCACACCCGCGAGTGCTGCTACACCACCACCACTCGGATTCGTCCTCAGTCATCCATGAATTTCCCATCGACGATACTTCGGGTACTTAAAATCTTGGTGCTCATTGTGTTTCCAGCAAGAAGACTTGGGGCCAAAGGTAATTTCCTTGTTATTCCAGCCACCTTCTGTATGAAGAGGGTGTAATTACAGACGTCGGTCTCCTACACTTCGGATGGTGCGCTTTCCTTTTTTTCAGTACGTTGCAACTGCCAAGATGGTGCTACGAGGAGACGGTCGTTGAAATCTCCACTTTAATTTAATTTTGTGATTTTTTTATGATTTACTTTCCAAACCCAAGTAATTCTCCAGAAGAAATAAGATTGAAAAATGAATTCGAACGTAGGATAATACAATTTTAATAGGGGGCGAATATTAGAATTTAAGAATGTACATAAGTTGGCTTAGTTTAATAACGATCGTTTAAATCTCCATCTGACATGAATCCCTTGATTCGCAAATCCAAGGTATCTTTCGAATTGAACCTTAACAGTAAACGTCATCGAAAGTCAATTTTAGATATTCAAAAGGAGACAGTAAAAAGAATTACAGTAACGGAAAGAAAATATGCTTCCTTACCTGATAATATTTTGCACATTAGAAGCATTATTGTAAACATTTATTAAAAAACTTTGTTATTTTGCATATATGGGCTCCCACCGGGATTAGAACCCGGAATCTTTCACATCAAAATCCAACGCGTTATCCACTTGGCTATCCGGAAGCCCCTTCTATAGATATCAAACAATCACCTAACAATACAGTATTTGGAAAATGATATATAATACAATATAATTTCTGAGCAGTATATGAGATTCTAAATTATATGATATGTCTATTAATGGAATGAAAAGAAACTCCAGGGGTTTTCCAAAACATGGAGAAAGATCGATAAAAGATGCCTCTTGAAATGGTATGAAATAATAGGAAAAATTATTTGAAATTTGGGTTAAATTTAATAAGTAAATCTAGAGAAAATTCCTATACGGCATCGAAGCTTTTTGAGAAAGCCCACTTTCAGGGGGTGTTAGATAGCTGTTCTGGCTTCAATAATAATATGTAATACGGAGTAAAATAATTAGATATACTATGCAAACGAACATTTATCAAATAATTACTAATAATAATTACTGCTACATCCGATTAAGAGGGCAAGGAAACTAGATTATTATTTAAATACTACGTAGAGCCAGAATTCAAGTAGGACTTACTAACATCCAAAAATAAATTAACACGACACACAGCCTTTTCCTAGAAAAAGAATGAATCCACAATAAGCTAACGGTTTTTTCGTACATCTAAAAGAGCAAACATGCCCTAACCTCCACGGGGTTTAGC
This sequence comes from Ladona fulva, assembly GCA_000376725.2. NCBI lineage: Eukaryota > Metazoa > Arthropoda > Insecta > Odonata > Libellulidae > Ladona > Ladona fulva. The sequence continues at coordinate 123,479 of KZ308290.1, read as the reverse complement.
CTTATTATTTAAATTGAGCGAAAACTTCAATGCCACCGCCATAAAAAGGAGTCACGTGCGGTTTCGGGTCAACGCACCCGTAGGGTTCTCCTCACAGACCCACTAGCACTTCAATCAAATTCAAACACTTTAATTCTTCGAGCAAACCTCCGCGGCCTCCTTACGGATAATTCTTCCCCAAATGCAAGAGATCCTCCGGCATCAATACTAGAAGCGCTAACTCTTTACGAAATTCCGGACATTAAAAACCCATCGCTTTATTTTAATAAATAACGCGATGGGTTTATGATGGGAATATGAATTGATGATAAAATTCCTCGCGCGCGGGGAAAAACGTTTGCGAAAATCCTGGAGGGCATCGCAATTAGAACGTGGGTGTTAATTCTAGGAATAAAAGCCGAAATGTTATGCTCGAACGTTAAAGTTTAACAAAGCCTGACATGGAAGGTACTCTTCTTGAGGATTTCAAATTGATTTCCTATTGTATGAAGACCTTCCTCCTGTACCGTCACAAAATAGGAAAGTAATTAAGCAGACAATGCGAAACCATCACATTAGAAAATAATCTCAAATTCAAGAGCATGTATACTTAACGCTAACGTTTACACTCTTAAACATACCCATTGATACGAGAATTTGTTTCATTTGTACGTATTTTTCGATGTTTATGACGAATTTTCAAGATTTCTGATATGAAACAAATTTACACACTTCAGTATGATTTATTGATATCCAGATGGAATATATTCACACATGGAAAATTAAAGTTGATTGTGTATAACAAATAAACTTTACCAAAATTTGAGTGCTGTGGCTTCAACCGGTGAAAAGTTTCAACACGTTTGGCCATCATCTTGACAAAAAATCTGGAAACATTTACAAGGTTGAAGGTAGCGATGTTAATTCGTCGAATTTTGAAAAGCAAGGTTAAATAATTCGGGAGCGGGACATTTTTACACATTTGAAACGGTGTTTTGTGCAAACATATGTGTAACTTGTTTAGTTGAACATGTCTGTTTTCTAGGAGTTTGATTTGTGCTGAAATAAACCCATGTTCTCCAAATTACTAAGAAGCTCCACACAAGTATTCTGACATCAACAAGAAGGGAAGTTTTTGTAAAAAAGGAGACAAGAAACTTTTCGTTAATTTGGCCAACTTCAATACGCGTTAGAGGTTTAAAAACACTCCGTAAGCCGTGTTTCGGTAGGCGGATCTCACGTTAAGAGACAAACGGGAAGCTCCGGATAACCGATTACTAGAAGGTCCCAATGTACATTTCAGAGACAATACCTCCATAATCAGGGAGCCCCACAATAGGGAAGTGTTTCGCCCGCCGAAATACGGCTTACAGAGTGTTGTTAAATCTCTATTATTCACACAAGAAATATGTGATCGGAGAAATCGACGTCATTAACTTTTAAAACTCGATTAAACCCTTTAAAAGAAGCAAACTATTGAAATTCGCCGCCTCTATCCTCATAGGTTTTGTTAAAATTCAAAGGAATTACCTTCTCAGTACATTAAATCGAGGTTTAGTCGTCATATGATAAACTGAACACTGACGGATACCTCAGGTAGCGATGTAAAATGAAAATCTCTTGAATTCCCAGGAAATTACCTTTTAAGAAATAGATTTTAGAAAATATGGCACCCTTACCCTAAAATCATTCCCCAAATGGTCGTGATTCTTACCTACCACTCGTAATGGGAGACGTGATGAATGGGTGGCAATGAAAAATAACCACGGCTTTTTTTAATACCAAAGATGACGTATAGACCCCTACAACTGCCATGGAAACTTAGATATGCCATCGTGCTACCACTGAAGATGAGAGTAACTATAATAAATGAGAATTGAGTCCAAAAATGAGCTAAATAGTAACAAGTTTTACTGTTACACTATTCATCAGAATCTTGTCAGGGAATCTTTCACTGAATACGGATACAGTGAGACCCAGCTGAACTCTGTTTCAGTATTGCGCGGTTTTTTTGGGATTCCCCGAAATCGAACGCGGTATTTCGATTTGAAGAAATTGCGCATGATTTTGTTAACCCAAATTAATTAGCACATCTGGAGACGTGAAACAGAGGGAACTTTCAACGGATTTTCTAAAAAAAACTTTAGCCACTGTAACGGAGATTATGGATCAGTTTATACAAAATGATTCAAATTTTGATAGAAAATCGAAGGCAAGACGAAGTGTAATTGATGCGAAGTCTTACTATATGCGACTGCTTGCTGAAAGAAACAGGAGAATGCAAATGACGTAAAATGACTTCTTCAAAAAGAACAAAAGTTGTCGAATGAGGAAGAACTCTTGGCCTCATCACAAACATAAGTTCTTTACCATAACTTTTCTGATTTTCATGAGCGCTTTGGGAACGCAAATTGATATCAGCAATAACGAAGTATATAATTAATGTAATAGAGATGTATTGAACAATAAATGTTACAAAATAAAACGAAAATTGATAAATTTTCTTATTCTATGTTCTGTTTCACCTATCCCCATTATTTACGTACTAAAACGACCTCGTTTAACGCTGCTACGTTTAGCGCTCGAACTTCTCGGATCATATTCCCGCATTTAACTAAATGTCTTACTGTAGTGAATCCTCAAACGGTGGATGAAAAATAATAATTGGACAACAATTGGAATCTAAATCACGATATTGTTCTTTAATATTGACAATGAGGATTGAATAAATGCTATCAAAACAATAGCGGGCACAGAATCCTTTCACCTATGCTTACACGCAAGCAAGTTAAAGTGTAACCAGAGAGAGCAGTAGAATAATTCCTAGAACTTAAAGGGTTGGAATATTTAAGATAAATACCTACTTAATTAATAAATTGGAGATAATGAAGGAAATCTACAATCACCCGGTACTCAAACACAACATAACACGTTTTAATTCAGGTGAATACTTCGAGAATACAAATAACAGAACAGAATCATTTTTTGAGAGCCGAAAAACAATCACACACAAATACCAGATGAATATGAATTATAAAACCGATACATGATACCATTAAAGTTTCGGGAAACAAAACATAAGATACAAAAAAACAGTAGAACAGAAATAATTGACATGGGGAGAAAGGAGGCAATCGGACACATGAACGATACGTAAAATTGCGAGGAAAATTCAGGTTCAAATACTAGGAAAGACACACCCACCTCAAGATCTCAGATAGAGTAAGTAGGATAGAAAAGATTACTGTGGGACATGGATAGAAAGTTACGAAAGGTCAGAATAAATATGCAACAGAATAAAAAATGAATGAAGGTATGCAAATCTTGATAGATGATGAAAAACTCATCAAGTTCCCTCCAACTTTCCATCTTTGAACTACCGAAATCGAATCTTGGAACTATAAAAAAAACCCCAGAGGAAACACTAGATATCCGACTTTCCCTTGCACAGTGATATCTAGACTATAGTATAAATAAAATTCACAGTCGTTGGCGATGTTTTGTGGAAATTCACCATGATGAAATAGTAGAAGTTGTACTTTTTCCACAATAAATTTTATTAATAAAAATAAAACAAAACACGACTAGATGGCGATTAATCGCCGAAACTAGTCGTGTTTTGTTTTATTTTTATTAATAAAATTTATTGTGGAAAAAGTACAACTTCTACTATTTTTCATTAGACTATAGTATGCTATCTACTATATCAGCAACCATTTATTGGTGAGTGGAGTGTTTTTCATTATTCTTTCGTTAGAGGGAGTAAAAGCACGTATGTGTCTGAAGTTACTGCCTCAGTGCTGTTATGATATGAAAGCTACTGAGGTATGAGTGATCGTAAAAAATTAGAATCCGCTCCTGTTTCAGCAGCCTTATTCATAGAGTCACTATGCAGCACTTGCGCAAATGTTTTTCACTAGCAGCATTTTGACTCAGTGAGGTAAACTGCCTCATTCCTTCTTAAAAGGTCTCGAGAGCTAATGGTGCAGGGTATGAGTTACAAGCATTAACATTTCACAAGAAGCCCAGAATAGTTAACTTATTACGAATAACATATTATTTTTTCTCTCTGCGATTTTGGAAATTTCGAGAACCAAACTTAGATGGAAGTTACTCCTACAGAAAGTTACAAAAGGATTAAGTAATGGATTAAAAAGATCTACAGTAGCAAGTAAACTTTCTCTCTTTCTGAGTTACCAAATAATAAAGAAAGATCTTTTGCAGGAAGAGGAGGATCCACTTAAACCTAAAGTGATATCCTTACTAATCAAAAAATTGATTGAAAAAAAAGTGATTTAAAAAAGGGATAGAGGGCTACTACCACGTCAGCTCTTTATAAAACAAAATATGTAGTAATTTCGCCTTTACTTGATAACTGACTATTTGGAAGACGGCTAACTACCGCTGGGCCGAGTAATTGAGGTTTATCTGCAAATATTCCTGTATGAATCGACTCTTAACGTAACGTATTACAACTCCGTGTTTAGAATGTCATTAATTAAAGGTCTCCAAGCATATGTCCGGTGAGTCGGATAATCGCCTATGACTGTGGATGATATAAATTACTAAATCTTATAAATAATAATCATTTCACCGAAAATCGTTAGTTCTTTAATTCAAAGGCATCTGAGGTGAGCGAAGTGATTCTCTGTTTAGGGTAAATTTTGCTTTTGTTTCTTGAGTATGAAGCTGAAGAATAGGAAATAATAAGACAGCCACGGAGCCGCACTGGACAAGTTAATGGGTCGCATACGGCCCTCGGGGCCGAGGGTAAAGCACCTCTGACGTAGACGATCTCAGGTACTTTTGAAGTGGGATGAAATGGTATCGGGACTCTTGCTAACACTCGAAATAAGTGAAAATACGTTAACATTCAATCCTAAGGGTCTTCCTGGGTTGGGTTGAGTTCCTTAGTTTCTCAACTTGGATAGACTTTTCTTACCATCAAAAAATGACAAAAATTCTCAGTCTGTCCATAAATTGACATTCGCAAACTAGCAACTATCGGGGGATCATATTAGCGGACTGCTCACTACAGAGATATATTAATACATTTTACGTTAAAGCATTACTAAAACGAGATTAATTTCTCTCCTGGACTTATGCTTCATCCCTACAGAATAAACAGAAAACTTGTAGGGGTAATCCATTTTTATGGGTATGGAACCGAAGTGGTTACGGTGTCTTAAGATCCAACCCAGAACACCCTGAGGATTTACTTTATGGACCCTGCCCAGGTAGTCGTCTCCAAAAGTGTTCCCATACGTCCACATATTTCGATTGTTACCATGAGTCCGGTATTCAGATAAAATAGCCACCAATGCTTTCGTTCTCGATCGTTTATTATTCGGTTCCGGTATACTAGTTCGTAATTGTAGTAGTATTGTTGAAAGTGCTTCGATAGCTGAGGTCATTTCGCAGGTAGGCTCTCACCGGGAATCGAACCCGGGACCGCTTTCACTGAGGTCGATCGCGTTGCCCACTTGGTTATTCGGAAGCCCTAGTTCGTAATTATTAAAGATTAATCGTTCTCATGACGATCTGGAAGAACGTGCCCAGTAATACACCCGGATAATGGAGGTGGTAATTAAAATGCGAATATTCTAATATGCATTCCCTTTTAATGTTAAAGTTATATTTCCGACTTATTCACAAGAAACCTTCTGGGAAGAGGAAACTAGAAGACGGACAGAAAAGTTGAGGAGGATTCAAAGAGGGGAAGGTTTCCTGCGGCAAAATACTCCTTCAACCATTCGACCGGAATACGCGACTATTCGACCCCATAAAACTATCATTTATCTTTAGATCCGTCCCAATGGAGAAAATTACCGTTGCTGGGATCTAATCCGCCGCCGTTTGTTCACGGTGAAATCGGAACGAGATGTCGCTAAAAATAATTAATCAACTCTCTCTGTTAATCGTCGCCGTCATTCCCTCCTCCTTGGCCAACGGGGTCGCCCATTCTCTTCCTTGTCCTACACTTGACACCTCCGCCAAAGGGTCCATCGCCCGTTGAAGTCTCCGTGGGTTGAGGGACCGTTTTCTCAATCTCCGACACTGTATCTCCCATTACAATGCGCTAATATTTATACTGCAGACGCCTCTCCCAACGGTTAACAGTTTTTCATTTTTCCATTCCAAGTCTCGCCATATCCCGTCCTTTATCTTCCTTCTATCATTTCCACCTGTCCTTCAACATAGAGCCGCGGCCGCGATGGAATAGGAATGCAGACAGTACGGGGGCGGGAGGGGAAATATCCCTACCGTTTAAAACATTCCTAAAAGAGCTTTATGCGTTCTCTAACGCAGTGCTTCCCAATCGGTGTGCCTCAGCACGTCAGTGCATCATGAGTAAGCTTTTGGTGTGCCGCGGAATAATCGAAACGTGTTTTACATACGCGCTAACATTTGCGAAGTGCATTTTTCGTGAAGTAGGAAGCGATTCGTGTTTCCGTATTTTCCGATATGAAAGTACATTTGAATTGGCATTCATACGGTTTTGTGTGCCTTAAAATTTGAGTTAAGCGAGCCGTGGAAGACAAATGGCAGGGAAGCACTGGTCTAACGCATTGGATATATTTATTATGTATTTATTGAAAATAAATGTACCCTATTTCTTGATCAGAGAAATGCTTTTCCTTGGTGCAATTTCGATGCGAAACAATGAATAATGCGTACATGTGTCTGGTTTTTTACCTGGTATTTATCGGTACTTAAGAAATGAGAACAATAATCAGAAAATAAACGTCATTAGAATAAATAAGAAATCATTACGCCGCACTTAAACTGAGCATCGCCTACATTCGAATAGTTCGTCGAATTTGTACGAAAGAAGACAAACTTAATTTCTAAAATAATCTAGTTAAAAAAAATAAGTTGACGTAATGAACGGGATTCCAGAACACAATTACTGAAACATTTACATACAATTCGTTTCAGAAAGTGAGGAAAAACACTTGGAACCGCAGAAAGGCTCCGGTTTGCTCACCGCTGACAAAAGATTTCGTAGTGCTAACAGCAAACATATTTCCAATAAAAGAATGAATAAGGATATGACATTTAGTAGTGCTAAACGCATACATATTTCCAATAAAAGAATGAATAAGGGTGTAACATGAGCTCTAAATTTGAGAAAGTCGTTTGAGTGGTAACTCATAAAATTCAAGAACTTCGAAGTAATTGTCAAAAAAATCTTTTCCTACTTAAATAGCATAATTCAATCATAAGTGTGATTTTAATTTTTTTCCTGTTATTTTAAAGTGAACCATACATTCTTTTAAATATTTTTGAGAATATCATCGACTAAAAAAAGTGCCGTTACTACTTATCGTAACATCGCCTATGTTTTACATTGCTGTTACAATTTCGATCATCATAAAATTGATTTTTTCACATATTTTACTTTTCATGTATTTCATTTGCTGTGCATATTAATTTTGGTGTATGTTATTTTTATCGTGTTTTAACTTCTCAGTCACACTAAGAGCATCTGTACTGACATCTTCCAGCAACTACTCTCTGCGTTTTTCGGTGTTTTTTCACACCCCTTTCTTTGTTGGTGTATTCCTACAGAGAATATTTTTTCCTGAGCCCAAAATTATTTTTACTATTCCGTTTTTAATTTAAATCACTTTCATTATACTTCACTAATTAAGTCTAGGACGATGGGTTAGATGGAAGAAGAGACATGGAAGTGTGAAAGATAGCGACATGAGTGGGACTCGAACCCAGGTCTCCCATTTTCCGGGCAGGTATTCTAACCGAAGAAGAAGAAGAAAACAGACGCGGCATGGCAGTTCAGTAGTTAGAATACCTACCCGGAAACTGACACACCTGGGTTCGAGTCCCTCACGTCGATATTTTTCACACTTGTTATTCCATGGGATTCAGTCGCACGGCTGCACCGTGCAAAGTTAATTCGCCTTTCCTCAATCCATGTCTCTTCTTTGTTATTCCTTGGAAGGAGAGACTTTAAAGTCTCACTCTCGCCTAAATATAAACGCTACGAAATAAAATTAATTCGTCAAAGCGTAACTTTGTGGAACACATATTCAACTAAAGAATATTTAGTGTTTATTCAAATAACTATTTTTATTCTTCTGTGGATGTCACTACGTATTCTTTCTCCCAAAATAAAGAAGCTATATTAATCAATAATTAGAACGTGAATGTGTAACCTTGTAATGTACCGAGAGTACAGTCTTAACGTATGTACATACATGCAATGCAGTTGCAACACTGCAACGACACATAGCAGTCCCACTGCTGTGACGCGATAATGATCAAAATTATAGCGAAAAATCCGAATGAACGGGCCAAAGGAACCGACCGCTGGACACGGCAAGGGAGGTTTAAACGGGCATTCCAGAAGCGAGTGATAATTGGGACTTTGAGGACACGGGAAGGGGTTATTTAAACGAGACCGAGAGAGAGAGAGGAAAAAAGCTGAGGAATAATGCCACGGCACTAATGGGCCTTCGGAAGGTAGCCAAGGGGCGGGAAGAGTAAGACGAAAGCGCCATTAAAGTTATTGTCAGAGGCGAAGATTGGGTAGGAGGATTAAGAGACGGGCGATCTAGAGGCCCTCCATTTGGGTCCAAATTACGTCTCTTGTGCATCACGGGAGAGAAAGGTGGAAGCGAAGAATGCACGGGTGAAAAAAAAGGAGTTCCCGAAAACGACGGTACTATTCCGGGACCCGGTAGCTCCTTTCAGAGTTCATTGTGCGCGTGGAAAATTTGTCTGGAGAAGGGAGAAAACGTCTCATATGGGTCAAGAGCTTTTGGAGAAAGAAAGGGAGGAGCAGAGAGAGACAAAAGGAGTGGCAAATTACACCCTTCGTCCGGATGCAGGCTGGGTTTTTTTACGAGCCTTTTTGATGCTTTTTAAAAAGGAGGGGCGGGCACGTGAAGGGAAGCTAGAATCGAAATGTCGGATTCGGAGAAAGCGGGGGCGATTGTTTCGGAGAAAATTTCCTCCTCGAGTTACGGAAGTTCGGTGCCCAGGGACGGAATCGCAGAAATAATGGAATGGAAGGTGTTAGAAAGGCTCAAAGCTATTAATCAACGTCCGATTTTTTTCTTTTTGTGCGAGATTCTACGCGATTTCTTTAGTGTAAATAACTTACGTTCGATAGGTCGAAAGTTGTCGATATAAGAGGATTTAAAATCGATATATAGATAATTTATCGATCGACACTATGACGTATAAATAAATTATGTTCGATAGGTCAAAAGTTGTATGATCGATGTCAGAGGATGTAGAATCGATGGATCGATATTTGATCGATCGATGCGATGACGGTATACGATGAAACTAATGTGTTTCTTTTAAGTTCGATTTTCCGCGATCTTCTTTAGTATAAATAAATTGTGTTCGATAGGTCGAAAGTTGTTGGGTCGATGTTTGAGGGTATATATAAAGATGGATCGATATTTGATCGAACAGTGCGATGACGGTATGAGAGGAAACTGATGTCGTTCCTTTTGAGTTCGATTTTACGCGATTTTCGTCAGGGTAAATAAACTACGTTCGACAGGTTGTCCATGTTGGAAGCTGTATAATCGAAGGATCGATATTTGATTGATCGATATGATGACAGTGTGGGATGAACTTTTTCTTGAGCTTGATTTTACGCGAGTTTCTTTAGTATAAATAGAAAACCTTTGATAGGTCGAAAGTTGTCGATGTTAGATGATGTACAATCAATGAATCGATATTTGATTGATAGATACGATGAATACGTGGAATTAAATCGAGATCTAACGATCTCAGGACGTTTGATGCCGCATTATTCAATACCGAAATCCAATCCGAGAAGATTCTGATCTAATCACTTATAATGATTTGTATTAATGACATTCGATTTTTATAATTAGAATAAAATAAGTCGTGTTCATATTCGAAATCCGGAAAATTAAAAGAATTGCACAGGATATTGTTTTAATTCCAAAATTCGACCTCATATGGCATTTTTTTTCCATAAACTGGGACTATCAATACATAAATATCGAAGGAACTTCGATGGATCGTTATTTATACCAACCATATTCACCACATGGATACGCAATCGATAGCTAAATCGAAAGAATAATTCTACATTAGAGTCATCAGGTAAGAAAATGTAACAATATTGTTTGTAAAAAATATAGATTTGACCAAGATCGATTTTTCATCGAGTATCCATATGTTTAATCACATTAACAGTTCTTATTACTGATCTAATGAGTACGACTTTCATCATAACGGAGTTCATTCTGCGAACTCAACGACACCTGAAACCGAAAGGTAGGAGGTACAGATGCCCCCTACTGACTCTCAACCCACTGGATTCGCCCCTGATTCTCTTCCCACACGTTTTGGTATTTAGGTGCAGTTATGCAATCATATTTATTCTCTCTACTCAAACTACAAGTGCTGAATTATATTCAGCCAGTTGCTCAAAAAACTTCTTTGAAATAACAGTAAATGATAGCCTTTTTTAGGTTGATATTAAGACTGCAATGCCTCCTACTTCATGTAATCAACCGTCATTCTTAATATGCTTAATTAAAATGAAAACTTAAGGAAAAAATTTAACGAAATAGAGCAATGGTTTTTAACCATCTCAGCTGCTGGAACCTTCTGATTCCTCAAAATGTACTCTCGCACCCATAGAAAAATGCGAATTTTTCAAAAACTACTAAGAACGATAATCGGGCTCTCTGCACTGTAAAATTACGAAGGAAAGTTAAAAGAAATGGTTAAAGTTAGTCAGAAATTATACACCCAAAAAATTTATAACAAATGATCTTAAACTTGTTTGCCTCTCTTACGATGTCGGAAGCAATTCATATCATAACCTCTCGGAACCCCTGAGCAAGCTTCTCGAACCCCCAGAGGTGCATGCCCCCTGGTTGAGAACCACTGAAATAGATACAAAATCCTAACAGATACTTGGGAAAAATTTACACACACCAGTAGGATATCCGCTAAGATGGGGTAGCGCACTAATTTATTGACAGTTATAGCTTCCAGATGTGAAAAAAACCTAAAGACCGTGAATACATTGTCGATAAAATATATACATAAAATAGATGCTTTAACACATAAAAATGCAAGAATTGAAAGGTTATTAATTATGTTAGTTGAATACTAAGTTCAAGCTTGACTAAACTATAGGTCACTATCCGAACCAGTCCGAGAATTGAACATCGAGTGTCTTTAATTACTTCGAATGGCTCCCAGGGAGAAACGGATGCGATAAAAGTCTGGCTGGAAAGGGACCCGGTTCTCCCAATTTCCGGTTGGCTGCTCTGACCAGATCGGGGGACTATCGGGCCAGATTTCCCATTGCGGAGCCCTTGAGAATGGAAACAGTTTCCGAAATGCACGTAGGGTAATTCCTAGAAATCGGTAATACTGAACTTCCCATTTTCCTCCAAACGCGAGTTCTGTCTGCCGGCATACGGCTTACAGAGTGTTTTTCAATTTAAAACAAATAGACGTGGTTTGGGAGACTTGGTAGTCCCGGTCCCGGAAGATTATTTTCATTCCCGTTTTTCCTTCGGAATTCTCCTAAGTGAACAACTTTACATGTAAAGTCGCCTCTAGCCCTTTTCCTGGTTGGTCCTTATTCGATTTATACGTGTACAAGAATTGGTAAAGGAATTCCGTTGCCATAGTAAAACGTACACACACACATATGCAAAAGCGCAAAGAAAATAGGGCACAGAATTGTTTTCGTCCAAGTAGATCTCAAATCCTCGTGTTTAAACAACAAGGAAGAATATATAGATAAACAGGTCACCTCAGATATAGTTGAATCGGTCGTTAATTTAAAAAATTAGATTTAGAGTTACGTTATCCTTCCCTTTGGCTATGTCTTTCGTCCAGCGTGGAAATGAGCGTGAAATCCGCGCGAGACTAATCAGACGGCACGTCATCACCTCACCGATGCGAAAATTAGCAGAAATTGGACAAGAATGAGGACGAGGGAGCCTTTTAAGAAGTTTCTAGAGGACGAGCACAGCGCGCGATCATTAATAACAGCGAAGTGATTGATACTGCCCCGGGCGACGCGCTGTCCTCGGCTTTAAGACCAGAGAGTGCACAAATTTCGCGCAAGTAGGTCGCGCGTAGAACATTTCCTTTTTTCCGTAGGAAGCCGGCGGCGCGAGAGAGGCTTATCTAAATATCGCGGGGTTCTTATAAGGCGAAGGACGGCATACGCTCCTCAAACATTGCTTTCCCACCGACTAATTCCGTCAGAGATGAAAATTCATTAGCGCCAAATAATTAATGATGCTTCCAAGAATCCTTTATTTCTTCATCCCGGCGAGGATGTGTTCTATTAATAGGAGGATAGAAAGTTTCCGTTTGGGCGGACTATTATTTTGCCGCGGAGAAAGTATATTGAGCTATTCACAAGGTGTGGGTTCAATTGTGGTAACTGTTAACATTGGAAACAGGATTTTTCGGAAGTCGATTACAGCGTGACTTCTTTCTTTAATTTATGACAACGGCAATGATATGTTCAACATTGGTTATTCCATAAATGTCTACCTATGCTAGAAAACGCAGTCGATTTATCCGGGAGGGGAAGAAGCACATGTTCACCATTAAAACATCAAAGAGACGGTCTTACTCAACGTTTCAAATGCTATTTTTGTTTTCTTCTTATACAAACGTAATATTTTTATCCGTGAGAAGATTTTCGATCTTCTTGCACAGTAATATTGATTAAACATTATTATTCCAGCATAATTTTTTCTTAGTCAACTTCCAGGAAGTTTGACCTCCACAACTATAGTAAGTCCTCATGTCTTCCTTACAACGACTTCTGCGTACCCTGCTGCTAGTAAGACCCTTATTCCGGAGTGCACCGCTGAAATTGAGTGAGACATGAACCCTAGAAACGGAGGGCGTAAAGATATTGGAGGCTTTCGAAATCTGGATACGCCGTAGGATGTAAAAGTTGTATGGGTTGATAGAAAAATCAATAATAATAATAAAATTATAAAATAATTTCATGACTTACAGAAGTTGTTTCTTTTACAAAAATTAATTAGAAACAATGGTCCTACGAAATTGAGACAAGTGTCACAAGAAAGGAAAATAATCAAAGAATCTTATATTAGTTGTGAATCATTTATATAAATTCCAAATTGCGAGAACTTTGATAAAATAGACGTAAATTTCGTAACATTCTTCGGAAATAAACAACCCATCCCTTTGACGACCAAGGCAATTGTTGAAATTGATGTCATGAGTTATCCCATATAAATACACGGGAATAATCAGTTATTATAATTTTTATAAGACACTTACGTAAAGTAGGCTTTCATGACTTGAAAACTGTAGAATAAATCTTATACATAATGGTAATAAATATACTGAGTTATTATGATCTTAGGACGGACTGTTCCTGGCCTAGAAGGACCAGATATATACGATAATAGATATATTATTAAACTAAATTAAGTTCCATTAAGGGGCGTTAACTAGTTAGTTCCTTAATAATAAAAGAACTTTATTTCAGGGCGAGATTGAGTCTAGTTTGTCTATTTTCACATCTAACTCTACGTCATAGAAAGATTTAAGGAAAGAGCTTTCTGGGAGTGAAACAAAAGAAAAGAAATAAATATACATAAATATACGGAAATATTATAAGGATTAAAAAAAACCTAAGTCTGCAATTAGGAAAAATATAATAATAATAATAAATGGTCTCTATTTACGGGCGTGATTGAGACTAATTAGTCTCTTCTTACATATATAAGACGTGGAGGAAAATACCCACGAGAAGGAGGGCGTGAAAAACCCGCGAAAACCTTCTGACAGTAGCGACTAAAATTTAAAAAGATGAGGGGAAAGTGAAAATAAGAAAGTGAAAATGTCAGAAACATTACCGAAAATGAAATACTCAAGGAGAAACAGACATGAAAAAAGTCTGACGGAACCGGGATTCGAACCCGGGTCTCCCAATTGCCGGTCGGTTGCCCTATCCATTGAGCTCTTCCACCAGAACATTTCTCCATGGTAAACAATATAAATGCACAGTCATATAAAAATACAGATGAGGACAGATGATGAATTTAAAGTACGTACAAGAAATAAGCTGTAGAATACGATAAAACATCAGAATTAAAACGGCAATAAAAGAAAGAAGGAAAATACCGAAGAACAAAGAAATATTGAAATAATAACAGAAGAAGCGGGAAAATTTACTCTACGCATGGATATTTAGAATTTTACCAGTAGTTATGTCAATCCAAAAGAAGAAAAATACGAGGAAGAAGTTGATGGGAAAGGAAAGTTTCAATTGATAATAGATTAAGTCAAACGCGACCAAAAACTAAATGAACGATTTATAAAGTACGTGACCAGGACTCGAACACAAATCTGCTCTGCTGTATTGAGACTGCTCTACGTGATAGCGCAATATGCCATTAAAATCCGCCAGGAAATTTGAAGACCTGGGTTCGAATCCCAGTCCCTCAAATTTTAACTTTCAATTCAATTCTATTAACAACTTCTCCACTTCCAGCCCAATTTATTCCAAACGATACATCATTTTCTTAAGACGATCAAACTATTAGAGGGAGGACGAATTTCTAATAACTAGAGGTTTAAAAACATTCCGTAAGCCGTCTTCCGGCAAGCGGAACTCGCGCTCAAAGACAAACGGGAAGCTCCGGATTACCGATTTCTGGGAAGTCCCAATGATCATTTCAGAGACAAAGTCTCCATCTTCAGGAGGTCTCCACAAAGGAAGTTCCGATCAAACTATGTTCTTCCCAAACCATCTTCCTACTATTCGTCTAACCCACGTCCATGGACACTACACTCTTCACCATATATAAAAAGTTGATCAACCCCGGAAAATATGCACCGTCAACATAGGAGATAGATAGTTATGTCGGTCTATTATGATGATTAGGGAGAAAGTTTCACGCCACCCTAAATCGAGGATTTCCGTGGGTGTGTATCAAGTCCACAGTTCGGAGTTGACGGGAAAATTGTTACCTGGACGTTCAATGACAGTAATTCGGCAAAAAACCGTAATTATCGCTTAAAACTATTCCGTTAGTTTCTTTTTTTTACAAAAAAGATGACAGAAAAGAATCTGTTGACCAATTCGTCCAAATTTAGTCAGATGGAAAATCAGAAAACTGGTATATTTTTCAGGAAAAATACGCAAATCACGAAGGCCTACACTTCAAACAGGGCAGGGTTCAGATTTTGACAGAAAAGAATTTATCGAAAATAATGGAATTTAAAAGTAGAAGAAATTGTGCCCATTCGCGCACTTATATGTGAATTCATTCATCAATAAAGACATGCAAGTATTTCAGGGGGCCGCGATACTTTCAATTAGGATTTCCAGAGGCTAGAAAGTAATCGGAAACGCTGATTAAACTGTTAATAGTAAATCGATCACCGATCGACGTGGTTTGCGTGCTAGTGCTCTAGCTTCAAGGTCGCAGGTTCGAGTCCCCGATTGTGGGATTTTTTCGATTAGGGATTGGTTTTTTGTGTTCGTAATAATAATATTTAGTAAGATGGATGCAATTGAGGTCTTCCTGTTTCCATTAAAGAAGTTATTACTATTATTATTAAATACCGATGACTATACTCTGGTTATATCATGGTATAATCGATTGTTAGATAAATTCAGAGGAAATACATTTTCGGATGACGTAATTGATATTATGCGACCCCCCTGCTACTTTGCCCGATCCGACAGTGAGCGTAAAATAAGAGAAATAGACGCGAGGACAAGTCGTTTTAGAGACTCTTTTTTTCCGCGAACGATACGCGATAATAATAAATTAAAAAAGTAATTCTACTCTTGGTGTTTACACCCCCTGCCACACGCCGGAAGGCGGCTTGCAGGGTACTTATGTAGATGTAGATAATAAAATACTTCTTTAGAGAAATTCCACAGTGATCATCACAGTGATGGATGTAATTTGCGTATACAACCTTGCACCTAAAAATCAATTACATTAAGTTACGAGTTACTCGTATATTCTATTGGGGTACTCCAAGTCGAATTATCTTAACAATTAATTTTTTATATTCTATAGACAAATACAATGCGCAAGGAATATCTGAGTATAGCCGTACATTTATTGAGTTACGTAATAGAATCAATATCTCCCAACCAATTTCCGTCCTTTCACCCTAAATTCTTACTATTAGGCTGCGTGCAGAATTCCAGTAACTACAAATATCCAAACAACAACTTCCAAGCATGTTAAAGTATGCATGAGTCATTAGCTATTAAGTATATAACATGATTATTTTCTGAAATTATTGCGAAGCAACTGCGCTCCGAAATTTTTAGAGAATACACATACCTGAAGAAAAATACCTAGCGAAATATATAGCATGAAGTAGTTCGTAACCTAACTTGTTATGGTGTGCATTAGCATTTGTTTGAGAATGAAGGTATGAAGTCGGACGTACAAGTTCCATGAATTACCGTACGTTTTTCCTAAGCAACGATACAGGGACAAGTCATTTAATACATAACTTATTACATAAAAATGAGTATATTCATGTTAAAAATCCATTAAATAGAATAAACGTATTTTAATAACTCTCAACTACATCTCCTTTAACTTTATTCCGATGAGCTCTGCACACCGACAAACACAGCAACTACAAAGGACCGTGATTCAAATAATGATAAAAAAAGGAGGATATCCGAAACCTTACGGTGCATTAAAATAGATCTACTCGTAATAAGCATTCCTCGACTAGCTTTCGGTGGATAACAGTTATACTCGGTGCATTCATCGATTCGATCGGCTGGTCCTAAGGAAACCATCACTTAAGGATGCACAATAGCGTGGAGATGCGAGTGGGTGGGAGAAAGGGGAGTGGCAGAGCAAAGGGTGCGAATCGCCCGGCGCCAGGGTCACCATCTGATTGATAGGAAAAGGATTGTGGGGGTGGGAGCGGACCCCTAGGGCAGCGACGCGGAACTCGTCCTATTCCCACCGTCGATGGAGCAAGAAAAAACCCCGACGCTAATCCTTTTCTTGGTGTGGCTCGTTAGGAGTAGCCCAGGGGCTCGGGAGGGGGCAGAACGGGGGGGCGGGGCCCAAGAAGAGAAATAGGGTGGAAAAGAGAGGGTTGTAAAGGGTTAGAAATCGAGGAAAAAAGGGGGGATATGATAGTACCTTGGGGTACTCCGGCGCGCAATTAAGTTTTTATCTCCATCACGTGACACCCTACGGGTTGCAGTCGTTAAAATCTCCTATTCGCAATGACAAATATTCTATGCTAGACTTGTGAGTTGTTTGTGAGCTTTCCAGTGCTGGTTCTAAGTCTTCAAATGCAAGGAAGCATTGTATTCTCTATACTTTCCACTTAAGTCTCTCGCTCCACTTATACCGACGATATATACTATCTTCCTCATATTGGCAGAGAAATCAAACTGCCCAAAACTAATAATACGCACGATATCCAAGACAGAAAAAATGAAAACGAAAGAAAATGAAATAAAAATGTTTAGGATCAATAGAGAATGCGTACTGCCTGCAAAGAATGATAACTCTCAGTTGTTATGTGGAATTAACGACGTGCATTCAAAATCATAATAGTATCAAGTATTGGGAGACCCGGGTTCGAGTCCCGGTTCCGTCAGACTTTTTTCATGCCCGTTTCTCCTTGGGCATTTTCCTAGGTGCACGCCTTATCGTGCCAAGTCACCTAAACCCTTTTCCTTGTTAGTATCAAGTAGTTAAGGAATCGTAGTAAATAAACAAAAGAGGCTATGAATCCGTTACGAAAAAGTAGAGAAGCACATTAAAATGTAGTACCGATGGTTATCGCCAGACCGCCACATTACGATCAACAGAAATAGGCTGAAGCAATAGTACGAAATATATACATGACTGAGGGTAAATACTGATAATTTAACTTCAATTGCCATTTCAGTCACCATGGCAACATACTACAAAAAGAATATTTTTTAACCGTAAGATACTTTGGTTAAAAACTTAAGCCGTTCTCGATGTTAACAGTAAACGGCACGGGAAAAACGAGAGGGTAAATTCCTATCTATTGCTGTTAATGTAAGAAGAAAATGGGATAATATATATTAAAAGAAAAGTGGAAAATATTGAAATGACTGGGACTCCCGCCATGAAATAGCATGCAACCAACTCTGGAGGTGATTGGTGCGACTACGTGGAGTGCCACCTGCCATGGTTACAAAGCATCCCGTAAGCACAGCAGAATTGAGTCGGCATGGTGTTTAAAAATAATTATTATTATAACTTTATTCGGAGAATTTTAGTCTTAAGAGATCACACACAATCACAAACAACCATGCTCCCACTAGGATTCGAACCCGGGACCCCGGCGTTGCTAGGCTAACACGCTCAACAATACGCCATCGAGGCAGGCCAACTTTAAGAGAATACCCGTCCGGATAGTAGGAAAACTCAGTTCAAGTCCCAGTCATGTCGATATTTTTCACTCTTGCATATCCCTCGGTTTTAAGGTGAACTCCTATAAGAACAAATACACTTTATCATCCATGGGAAAGCGTGATGAATAAAAAATAAATAAGATTTCAAAAATCAAAATCGAAAATATCCTTTCGGAAGAGCAACAGTACACGCAAGAAAACAGATTTTCACAAGATTGCCTATAGAAAAGCATAAAACCGAAGAAAGTTGAACTCAGGACTCCGGACCGAATGGAAGCCCATTAAAAAAAAGGTGGAATTGAATACATACGTACGACTTTATTTTTCGGGCGAAATTGGGACTAATTGGTCTCGACTTAAATTTAACCCATAAACGTATGGCTATATGACTCTATGGATATATGACTCTTTTCTGAAAGCTAAAGTACTTCTGGTTCTCCAGTTTTACGGCGATCAGCTGGACGAACATCCGTAAACCGACTTCAGAAAAGGATCGATTAAGATCGAGAGGATCGCACGAAATTCTTTTCAAGATTACGAATTCCCTCTTTGAAGTAATCCGCAACGGAGAGCGGAGATTTCCGAAAAGGACCTCCAAATAAAAAACAAAAGAAAAACCAACAGAGCGTAGATGAACAATATCCTGGAAACGCGAAAGTACCGAGTCCCCCTCCCACTACGAACTTCAATTAATCACTCCGTTTGTTATTATTCAAAATGGGGTTCGGGAATCGTGAACGAAGGGGGCGTGGTCGGAGGAGGGACTAAGATTGATCCCAAGGGTCGTTTTCCGCACAGGTGATTACAGACGGTTCACCCTTCACTCCTGCCCTCAGCGGAAGAAATGCTATTAATGACGGATTCGTACGTCACACGCGGAAGCAATGCTGCCAACCCTACGCGTTTCCTGCAGGAATTTGTTATAAATCTCAGGGCACAAGCGTATCGTCGATCGTTTTTCAGTTGTTGCTTTTCAACCCTAAAAATCGCAGGTAATTGTAGTCCTTGTTGAATGGCCTTTGTCGACTACAGTGGAGGAGTCTTTGGCCTGCTAGCCCACCCACACCGAAGTCCCGGGTTCGAGTTCCTGTCTAGGGAATGGATGTTTGTGTTCGTCATATGAGTTTGTATTCATCCAAAAATTTAGTCAAATTTAATTAATTTATTGTATAGACTTGGAAGAAAGATCTATTTCCTTATAATAATAATAATAATAACGACAACAACAACAAAAATGATAATCGTTCCCATAGTAATATCCTTATCAGAGGTAGTACCAAAAACGCTGTCAACTAACCCNACACTGGGCCAAACCTCGTATACCGAACGGTGTTTTCATTTAAAATTCTTATCCGCACGAAAACTTGCCTGAGGCTCTTCATTGAGTTGATGACTGACGATCTATTAGAAATCGCATTGTACGGTATTAATTGTAAAAACGCTATTACAACATTTTAATTTATTGTATAGACTTGGAAGAAAGATCTATTTCCTTATAATAATAATAATAATAACGACAACAACAACAAAAATGATAATCGTTCCCATAGTAATATCCTTATCAGAGGTAGTACCAAAAACGCTGTCAACTAACCCGGAAAAATTAAAGGTAGGAATTAACTGAGGTTTTATTAAACGCAAAAGTCTGTGATTCTGGATACCTGGATAACATCCTTTTTAAATGAAGATAAGTGGTCGTTAAAATTGTATGGAGCTTGACAGTTGTCCGTTCCCATCTCATAACCCCTCCACTTTGTGACGAGAACGAAAACGCATAATTAATCACAGTAATAATGACGAGAGAGGGGTACCAACTCAACAAGATCGTTGTCGAACATTTATATTTACAGTTATCCCACGAGGGTACTGATATGCAAGAATGGTAAGCAGTCAGAACTGGCCATACTTTTACAGGATCCACACTGCAAACCGCCAGTAAGCGATTGGCAGGGGATATGCCCAAGAACCACTTTTTGGTTGGCTTTAACAGTTTGACAAAAATAAACAAGCATCACAGCGGCGAAGGTAAGAAAATTGAAAGGGAAAAAAAACAGTTTACAGATGACTAGAAATCGGTCCCCTCTGAATAATAACCTCCCCTTTTTGAGGCGTTGATGGGTCGCGGTTTGGTGGGTACACACACAGAAATAATTCCAATTTTAACGGTGAAGAAATGTTTAAAACACAGCACCCCAAAACGTTACGCAAGTCGCGGCCCGCGGTCTTACAGAATACAAATGCAAAGAAACGGAGCGAATTACGACTATTTCATCCGCATAGTGCTGCGGTATTACAAATTTCCGAACATCAATGTTATAGTTGCTGACCTAAAGGTAAAAAGCTACCAAGTCCAAACTTCAAGGTAAATCTTCTAGGCAAGGCTCCTGAATCTCACCCCACAAAAACATTTCGGCACGTTCTAAGCTATCTTCAGAGCAGCACCATGCTGAAGGAGGCATTTCCATAAAGAAAGGGCGCCGAGATCGGAAGGAAAGAACGCAGATAAGATTGAAGACGTGCTCAGCGCTCTTTTCTAGATATGATTTCCAACACTAATCTCTACCTTTTTTCTATCCGAACGCCGCGGAATTATTTCATCCAAATCTGGCCCACGAATTAAAAATTTCGACTCGTTGGGAGTGATAATGAAACCAAAGATGGACAGGTTCCTTTCCTCCGCTGAAGCTAACGCAATCGTCCTTGGAATCCGTCCCGGCCTTAATGGCGGATGAATGATACCAAAAAAGAAGTTATTTATTCCTTTGTCGAGATTCCCCTTCGCCGCCGAGCGCGAGTCTCAGGTGCCGCTGTTCCATCGGTCGTCGCTTGGTCCAAATCGCGTCATTCACGACAATTAACGGATCTCGTTCCCTTAGAAACATATGCGACAATGAATGCACTACAATGGCGTTTGTCCAAAGTCATTCGTTAGAGGAAAGAGAAATATGTATTTTTAATTGACTTGAATTTTAAGGTGACTGTGATAATAAGAAAGCTACGGAGGTATGGGCGATGCTGAATAATATAATAATGATTTCTAGTAATGAGTTAGTTTTTATTTATCAACTTTTCTGCCTATTTATTCGAATCTGATGATTGTACCATTTTCCTTGTATCTATCTTTGCCGGATTGTTTGGATAGATTGACTTATTTTTTAACTTAAAATTAACAGTACTCAATTATTTTCGCTTATTAGTTTAATATTATAATCATGTAATAATTCAAGAGGTTAGGTGGAAGGGAGACTATCTTGGCCTAACCTCGCCGTAATATTGAAACAATAATAATAATAATAACAACAAAGATGACAACAACACCATCGTCAATAACAACAACAACAATAATTATGATTATGACAATAACAATAATAATAATGGGATTCATTTTGGTCATTCCTTGTCTAAAGCTAAGAAAACGTTATTCATAGGATTATTGTACCGCACCTATGATTACGTCTTCCATTCATTACTCTTCCTCAATGAGGATAGTAAGGGCAAACTACCTCACTCCTCATTTTAGCTAGTAAGCCTCATCCCCTCTCCAAGGCTTTTGATAGCTAATGGTGGATGGTTAGAGGTTCGGCCACCATCTGAATGCTAATTAATATCTACCAGAGTCGTACTTGGACTGACACCCTTAGTAAATCCGTTTTTTATTGTTCAAATTTCGCTAATTCTTAAACTGTTGCGAAAAATTGTTTTATGATTCTTCCAATACGTTTCTGTAGTACAAGGTAAATTATACGAGAAATTTCATTGGGGTAAGATGTTTAACATCATCCAATGAGAACCCTTCAGACCTCGGCGCTTCAGAGAATTGCACCGATGAGATGTACACTCCTAATATCCACCAATATTTTATCAATTACTAGCTATTTTTGAGGCAAAATACCGCAATGTTGCAGCAACAGGTACAAGAAATCAGACTCCGTACAGTTGAAACTTCTTCTGACTCAAACATTCCCATCATTAGGTTAGGAAAAGAAAACATTCGTGTTGCTTGAATTGTTACCTTTTTTTCGCGGAAAACTTCTTTAAATCCATCCTCCATGTTTTCATCTGTGGGAAACGCTAAATAGGTGGTTCAAATGTATTCATAGTTTCGTATTTCTGACACATTCCAGCAAATTTTTCTTCGCGTCCACAGCTTTCCTTCAGTTATTTTATGCATTCATTTTACACGGCAGCAACGCCAAATTCCAGTGTCTTTACACTGGGCCAAACCTCGTATACCGAACGGTGTTTTCATTTAAAATTCTTATCCGCACGAAAACTTGCCTGAGGCTCTTCATTGAGTTGATGACTGACGATCTATTAGAAATCGCATTGTACGGTATTAATTGTAAAAACGCTATTACAACATTTTTATGCTCATTTTATACCGCAGAGATATATACGTATGCATAGGAAATTAAAATTATTTTCTGTTAAAATATAAGTATATATTATTTATGAAAATAATAAATATTATTTTTCGAGTAAATATACGTGTTATAGAAAAAAAAACATTCTCTTAAGATGATTTACGAAGTTTTTATTTCGAAAAGGGTAGAATATTCTGGATGACTTCTCTCTCGTCAACAGGTAGACCCTAGATTTATTGATTGAAATTTGGTATTTTAAAGTCGACCGATACACTGGCAAATACGGTAACTCAAAGCATCTTCAAACGCACTTTTATGTAATGAGACCTTTTTACTTTTGAACTGAAAGTATTGGGTATGCCCAGACCTTGAAGTAAAATAACATTTTTTGGGGAAATTCATAAGTAATCAGCTTATTCTACTAATAAACAATGAGAGTGAAATTAATTAGGATCCAAAAGGACAAAGACAGTTTCCTAGCAACAACTATTAGGATCCAAAAGGACAAATACCGTTTCCTAGCAACAACTTCCATCTTTAGTTAGTGATACGTTGCAGCATCCGTCCTTACGCTGGACCAAAATGTCATTATCATTAAACCAAATGAATTTCAAAAAGCTGATCAACCCTGACGAAATAGCATTGAAATTTTTACTTTGGCCCCCAAGGCTCCCCCATAGTTTGACCTATTATATCAAAAAAGGCTCAAGGCTATCGATAATAGAGGCACACACAAATAAGGTAATGCTTATTGTGAATAGATGTGTAGCTAATCCTTTCACTTCAGTGAGAAATGGAATAGCAAAGACTTCCTTTCGCTTTTCAAAAGAAGCGATTTAAATGTCATCTGGGAAATAAAAAGGCAAAATAGACAACGGTATCAAGGTATTCAATATCCCTTATGAAATGTACTGTTCTTACGGGTGGATGAATTAATTTTATATTGCTTATTTGGGATAAAAGTACAGGGGTGCAAATTAATGGAAGTGGAAAGTTAATAACTACGCTTGAGGAATGATAATAATAATGTCTGGTTATATGTAATTGTTTTTATTCATCAACTAGATTGCCTATTCGTTTGTATCTACTGTTAGCATAAATTCTTTTGCGTCTATGTTTGCCGGATTAATTGGATGAATTGGTTTATTTTTCTAGCTTAAAGTTAATAATATTAAATTATTTTTGCATATTATTGTAATATTATTATCATGTAATAACTCCAGAGGTTAGGTGAAAGAGAGACCTCGGCTATTGAATGGAGAGAGAGAGATTGGGCTAACCTCGCCGTAAGATTGAAATAATAATAATAATAATAATAACAACGACGACACAACAAAAACAACAAGAATAATAATATTAGGATTCATTGTCGTCTCTCTTAATCTAAAGCTATGAAAATGTTGTTCATAGGATTATTGTACCGCACCTATGAGGACGTCTTCCATTCACTACTCTTTCTCAATTAGGAAAGGAAGGGCAAAATACCTCATTCCTCATTGTAACTAGTAAGCCTCATTCCCTCTCCAAGGAATTTGGTGGATAATGGTAGATGGTATTTATTTACTACAAAGAAAAACTATAAATACAGAGAAATTATTCTATGATGAAATAATTACGATTACTGAGCGGTAATCATAAGTGCTACCATGACAACTTAAGAACTTCCTAATCATCAAACACGTAACTATGGAAAACGTCATAATGACATCGTTAAATAAATAGTACCCTATTAACAGCACAGGGAAGACATTTAACAGTCTTCAAAGACTGATTGTTATGCAACTATTGGTTTTCAAGTTTTCGAACATACACATAAGTGTATGTACACTTTCTACTTCATTCATGAGATTCGGTTATGGTTAATATTACCTTTATGAACGGTGATATAGAATGCATCTTATCGTTTTATTTAAGTGCACGCGAATTATTAGAGAAGCTAATGGCAGTTAGGGTGTGATAAGATTATTGGTGTTTGCAGGGTTTAAATGTAAATGTGTAAATGTATGCTTAGTTTTTAGTTTCATTAATTTTAAATTTAATACTCATAAAACACAAATAAATCTAAAACAACAAACAAAAATAATAAATAATCGACAAAAGATAAATATATAAATAAATATATTACGTACATAATTAAATATGATATCATTATACAATAAAAAAAATAAATAAAAAAACGAGTAAAATATAGATATTTATCTTCATGTATGGAATTCGTAAACGCATAAATGTACGCCGATAAATTGTTAAGAAGGTTTCATATAAACATAAACACATATCTAAAGTTTTTATGATTCTTTACAGTCTTCGGTAACTAAGGGAAAAAAACATAGCTTGAAAATAATCGAACGAATACCGTTTTAAAATACACTAGTGGGATGATTGACAGCTAGTTTTTAACTTTTTAGGAATATCACTTTGCTTATATAACCAAGAGTATTTCAACTCCCGACCGATCACTCAACTTGCATTCGCTAGGTTTATTTCGTATCTGGGAGAGATATGAGAGCGTGTTTGCGCAATCTGGGCGGAAGAAAAAGATCCTAAAAGAAGTTCATCAATCAAACTCGCCAAAATATGGGTTAAAGGTGAGAGAAATGGAAAGCGAAAGAAAATAAGTGAAAGATAGCTTATCAGCTGTAACGAAAACAGTTAACGACGAAAGCCGTTTTCGAAACAATGATGGAATTAAAAATCAATCTAACAATGCAACCAGGGAAACGATTGTTAACGATCCTTATAATTGTTGAACGAATTGTTAACTTCAGAGCGGGAATTCTCGATCGATACCTTCAGTGTGATCATGAAGAAAAGTCTAGGCGTGCAACCAAGTAATGGAATATAATTACTACCTCTTTGTTAAATATCCTTACGCAAAAATTCGCTATTGAAATCACCAGTTGCTTTATCGGAAAACAACGTACAAAAAGAAGTCTTAACAAAAAATAGGGTTACTGTTTCGTTTCCTGACTAACATTTTAAACATTTTCATCGAGAAGTGAAGTTTTACATGCGTAACGACACAAATATTCCCAGAGAATAGAATAACACATTCTATAGCAATAATTGCGTTGTTATGCTGTTTCATGAGTCTCAAAAATGTTCCATAATGTGCCATAATCAAGTCAACAATAAAGGTACTTTATAAAGTAATTTTATTTTAAACTACAACGAGAAAGTAGACGAAACTTCCTATTAATAAATAATTGTTATTATCATTTTTATTGTTATCATTATTATTGTCATTGTCATCATTATTATTGTTTTTTTTGTTGTTGATGCTCCCATTTCTATTGTCCATTGTGAATTCTTACCAATTACTTAAAAGCAGCAATATCTGATCACTCATCACAGCTGCATTATTAGAAATAAACATGTCAGGAAATCAATAATAACGATACTTGGATCATCTAAGTATAATAACTTAACAATATAAAAATGATAGAGGGTTATTGTTTATACTTTCGATATCAAAATAAAGGAAGGCTAACTGAGATAACTGTTGACTAAGTGATATAGGATCATATCAGTTACAGTATGAGCATAAAATCAAATTCAGATTCAAATTCAAAATTTATTTCACCCAAGAATACATATAGAAGTATAGGCACATTGATAAGGTTTCAAGTACTACGTTCCTATTGTACATACTCTTTATCTATATTATATTTTCTGACAACGGACATATATTATACGGCTAGGTACATACATACCTGAATATTCTTTATTGCACATATGCCAGAAAATATTTTGGACCAATGAATAAAATATCCATAACTTAGTACACATAAAGAATCAATTGGAATGACAAGCTGTATGTTTCCTCGATTACACTACGAATTTAACTTCGTTTGATGAAGTTATTAAACCCAGAAACCATGGATATTAAAGAATGCATATCAAATTTTTATAATATTAGACGTAACCTGTACCGATATATAAGGTGAAAAAATGAAAAAAACATTGGGGCTTTTGTTCCCAAAACGAGAGGAACACTTTTTGAATATTGACGAGTTGTCTTTTCTAACCCTTCTGACAACTTCGTTTTTATTTTCCATTCCGCCACAACACGTACTTTCTCTTCCAGCAAATCAAATCAACTCTTTTCCTAAATCAAGCACGAAGCGCTAGCGAATGGGGAGCCTCCTGCCATCTAGCGGCGGAAAGAAGAAACATTTCATCACCGAGCAGAGTCTTGCACACTCTATAGTCGGAAATGCGTACTAATTCAGGCGGCTCGTTCGCCGACCTTGGCCCCAGTGAATCGCTGAGCGGGAAGGAGTAAACAAACATTCTTGAGCAACACGGGAGGGAAAGAGCATCAACTAACTTCAAGGAAAGATTGTCGGGTTAATTAATATTCCTGAATCTTTATCTACAGACATATTAACACGAAACAGTACTGGAGATGATCCAAACGGAGGATATAATATTGGTCGACGAATTTTTCGAGGAAAAACAGTAACGATGTACGAAAAACGAGATTTTCTAAGTGAAAACGGTGTGTACAATCGATGGATGGTTAGCATCGGCATTGAATACCTCCATTTCCGCATGGATACTGCTCATTTGGCCTTGCAACCTTTCATGAGAGAGTGTAATTCTTACGCAGGGGCACAATACCCAGGATTTCCTTTCTATACGAAGCAGACTTTCCACGGTTAAGATTTCCGGCGATTTCCATGAAGTATCTCTCGGCGGATATCCCTGGATTCCAATATTTCCCCGTTTCGAGATAAGGAATCTTATGGTGCCCTCTCTGTAGAAGAAGAGGGGGGAATTTTATCGAAAAATCAACACGATAAAGCCGATTTTTCTGTACATAAGGAAACTAAGTTCTCGTAAAAATTTTTCCGGTCAAGCAAGTATTTAGGTTCGCGTATCTTATTAGCTTAGGCTGATGGTTAAACTGGGACGCCGCATATAAAGATAAGCTTTGTACTTTGCGAGTTCAACGGGCAGTAATTTCATACAAATATACTGAAACTCATCAATTTTCGTTGAAAGTACTCCGTGTAATATAAAATTCCATGTTAGAAGATAAAGAGACTTTGTTCTTTTTCCAGAGGATTTTAATGCAGACCGGATCAGGTTTCAGTGAATGATCGCCATCATCAGGTGATCCCGATCACCCTGATGATGACGATCGTTCCTAGTCGTGTTTGCATTAAAATCCTGGGAAAAAGTAGTCTATTTTCCTTCAAATGTGTATTTGTACGTAATATTGATGATTTTCATATAATACAGTATTTATTCTCATTATACAACACCCAAGTATGATAATGCAAACCACGTTTGCTATCAAACTCAGAAGAGCATTCTAAAGTTCCCCAGAACAAGTTTAAACGAGTCTAGTACAACTTCAAACAAATAGATCAAGCTGTATTGTTGTGAAGCATTGTTGCAAGTATGCAACAATTGGAAATCTGGCCAGATCATCCCGCGCGACACTCAACAACGGCTTTTTATGTTCAACAATTCTTGTCATCAACAATTCATGTCACGGAACCTTTCGTACCCCCTATTTACATGTGCTCCGTTGCTGAAACGCCATCTTGATTTGAGAATAAGGTCTTGTAGACAGGAATTAAAATATAAATTACGAAAACAATCCTCATTTTAAAAATGGCGGGTCAGTCACTTCAGTCTCAAATTAAACGCAGTAATAATGTTTCAGTACTTTCTTCACACCAACGTTTCAGCTGACTGTATCACAAATCGCTTCGAGAGTTAATTTTTTCCGCGAACGATACGCGAAAGTAATCAATTAAGGGCGGTAGAATCAAGGTGGATACACCCCCTGCCACACGCCGAAAGACTTTTTGCACGGTGCATATGTATACGAAGATGTTATCAAACTGGGAGAGGAGAAGCTAATTAAGTTTCTTTAGTAGAATTGAAAAAAACACGATGTGTCAATGCATGAAAGCGCTTGTGTACTTATAAGTCATGACTGTGGAAGCTGATAACCACGCTGAAAAAACCTCTCAGAATAATATTGTCTCTGAAAGAAAATTTGTTTTCCACCATCAGCCTTTGCTTCGTAACTTTCTATATCCGCAAACTACCACGTTGCGTGAAAAAGGTACCGCGTGAAACAGCTGACAAGGAAACTTAATGCAAATTCAACGGAGATGACGTCACGGGACGGGATTTCCACGAAAAATAAGCCTTTAAGGGATAGTGCAAAAAAGAGCAACGCACCATCGACAGATCAGAAAACTGCCAAAAATCACAACAGGAAACTCCGCATAAAAATTCTCCCCATCTTTCCAAAGTTTTTGCAATTCCGAGAAATAGCTTCGCAAAACTTTCCCCTACTAACCCCTACACCACCTAGCGTCGGGAGCGAGAACTGAGACGAAAAGAGAGCGTAGAATAAAGCCCGAGAAAATAATAAAAGAAAACAAAATCGCGATTTTCTCTCGACTGCGGGACCTAAAGAAAAAACCCGAGGACGACAAGGACGGAAGTAAACGAAAAAGGAGAAGCTGAGTTTTTTCCTTCCTTCCTTGGCGGGCTCAGAAATCTAAAGGTCATGAGGTGTCGACTTGAGAAGCAATTATAATACACGTGGGAAACGCTTGCACAATGCTAAATTCTTTCAAAGCGGAGAGCAGATTTGGCGGCGGATATAAATAAAAACAGGCAGATTTTCCTACAATGCGATATGATTGGGAGAAAGAAGTTGCAGTAAGGGAACAAGTTCCGAGGAAGCATAACAAGCTGATTCCAGAAATCCTACCTAGTAGATAGTAAAACGCCAATCAAAACAATGTGTTGCAAGCTGAACGTTTCCAGCTAGACGTTTTGATTCCTCAACAATGCTACCTTGTTTAAACGTAGCCATTATCATTCCTCAACAATGCCACATTGTTGAAACGTAGCTTATTATAGGGACGTGCAACAATACCACCTGACCAGTGGCATAGCCAAGGGGGTGGTTTCTGGGGGTTCAAACCCCCCCATGAAAACAGCCAACAATAAACGAAAGCATGCAAGAAGATATCCTCTCGCAATTATGCCATGCAAACATCGCTGGAGATTCGCATGTTTAAATAAACCAGTTTCTGTTTTCATTAGATTATAGGCAGAAGTATTTCTGTTCCTGGATAGTAGGCAAAGCAGTTTTTACGTCATCTAAATCCCCCATGGACAAATTCTGGCTACCCCCTGCACCTGGCAGTGATCGAACGCCTAATTTTGCCGATAAATGCAGTAAATTGTTACATGTAAATTTTCCAAAGTTTGCGATATTATATTATTTTGACAATGTTAATCGAAAAAGAGGAATTTTTCTAAGTTAGTGGCAATTGTTACTACTGCCTTACCTTTTCGAATGGAACATTTTTCATTTATATCTGCAAAAAATTCGTTAACTTTTTTTCAGCCCCTTTCATGCCTGTAATAGCATAAAAGCTACTAGGGTATGAAAGGTACCGAAAAATGGAATTCATTTTCGTCACTCCTGTTTGAATTCTATGAAACTGTTATCGACAGAATCATTGGGCCGCACTAACGGGAACCTTTCCTACTTGGAGCATTCTGGTTCATATCTCAGTGAGAAGAATAATAGCAAAATACCTCACTCCTCATATCGTCTGGTGACCTCATCCCACATTCGAAGCTTTTTGCAGCTAAAACTGGATAGAATGAGGAACCTACCAGCCATTGGGATATTTTTTTAGCAGACAAACGAATTTTCTGGGACGCAAAATTGCAGACGATTGTGATGAAGACCAACCGTCTGCATAATCTGACTTAGATTTTCTTACACTTCTATCATTCTGGCTTAGAAAGGAAAGGACAAACTCACTCCCCATCTTACTTAATTGCCTCATTCCCTCACCAAAACTTTTGGTAACTAATAGGTAAGGTTACAAATAGTATTAGGGATCCTGACTTCCCTCGCAACAAATGACATTTGTGTGATTTATATTAGAAAAACTGTGAACTATTTACTTCTAGAAAAAGTTTTAAATGTACAATTAGTTTCGGGTAGTGTTACCATCATCAGGTACAATGGTATAACCACGCAAGCTCGTACAATAGGGCGGGAGTAAATATTTTATCAGTTTTCCAATTTATAATGGATTTCTGCAACATTTCGGCCTACTCCATAGATTATATGGTTCATCTTAACGAGATCGTAATTAGTTGGAGATTTAAGTCCTTTAGTTAATGAGCTTCAAAAATATTGAGGATTGAAATTCAGTACCTACAAGAGTAATCCCATTAACGACAAAGAGTACTACGCCAATTCATTTAAATATACTTCTTAACTTAAAAATGCTTCATAATACGTGTATGGAAAATCAGGTAGAAAAAAAATCAAGCAATCGCTACACTGCAATCGTTCATCCAAACCACATCCGCAAAATTCCACACATTTCCGACAATCCGCTGGTTTTCTTGGGGCGAGAGGAAGTCTTCGAAGCTACCACCGCAGGTCATGTGGCGGGCGTTAAGTCATAATATAAAACTTCGATGAAGATAAGGGAAAGAGATACGGGGGCGTCGGAATAAGACCTTCACAGATGAATGAATTCGAAACCGGTGGTGAAATAAGAAAGGCTGTGCTAACGAGGAACTGCTATACTAATACAGAACTTTTAAATAAATCGGCTGCATAAAAGTGTGCATCAATAAGCACCGTTGTTAGTGTCAGTAAAGGGAGAGGTAGACCAAAGAAAAGCTCCTTGAATTTGGTGATGAGATTCTGAAAAAAGGAGTACGAATTTTAAAGAATAAAAGAGAATTTATGATGAGACTACGATAAAATGACACAGGTACAGATAGCTGAGATGCAGTGTGTACCAATGAGGACATCAACAACAATAGGATGTCATAGCAACATGTGGGGAGGTATTGGAAGCAATTAGTGTCAATAAATAAGTAATTAGAATAGAATTAATTTGAAGCCTTTATCAGTATGAAAGACATCTAAAGAGTTGAAATAAATGAGTCTAAATTGAGCTGCCAAGCCGAAAATTCGTGGCGTTATTTTTACTCCAGAAAATTTTTCTTATTTATTTTGACTCGAAAGAAGTTGTGTTGTATCATGCTGAATAAACAAATGACAAACGAAACGAAAAATTGCCCTTTTACGCCCGAATTAACTACTTAAGGCAGTTTAAGACTTTTCACGGCGAACAACGCAGAATTTTCGTTTTCAATTCTACATTTTCAACACACTTTAAATATGACTTATATTATAATAAAAAGATATAGACTCTTCGCACTACAGCTGATGAAAATGTTTTCCTTTCCACATACAGGGAAATACAGATGAAACCATTGTTGGCTAAGGATATCTAGAGCGAAACAATTTTTAGAAATAGTTGCCATAGGATAATAGATAGATAAAACAGAATCGCTGCTATAATTAAAAGAGGACTGTATTAGGAAAATGCCAGTTGGTGGATACAGAGATAGAATGATTGACGATAAAAGAACACGATGTAGATGGGAAACATACACGAGGAAATAAGCTGTGAAAGTACTAAGTTGCCACAAAACGGGGAGGCATAGTCAGCTACCATGCGAATCTCTAACTACACAAAGCAAATCGCCGGTAAAATAGGGGAGCAATTCAGGGATCAGTGATTCCTTAAAGAAAGTTCCTTCATGTACGGCTTCCACACACTTTTCCAAAATCGTCTGACCGATTTTTAAGGCCTCCAATATTGGCGGAGAAATTAGTGATACCCTGATATTCATAGGGCTGTGGTATTCATAAATTTCTTTAAGATATTGCTCATATTTACCGCCATTTTAAATTAAAATAATTTTGGCATTTGACAGATGTAAATCGTAGATTCATTTTCTGAGTAACCGTGGCAACCATGGGGCAGATTTACGACGCAAACGCCAATAGCAATTTTCTTTCCACTCCAAGATTTAAAATCACAGAGGAAACTATGGTTACGATAGCAAACAACAAGCTTTTGGTCCATAGAGGCTTATAAGAAGAAAAAGCACTACTTGTAACAGTAAAACGACAATAATAATAATAATCCTAACAACAACAAATACGAATAGCTTGCACGGCAGATAAAAGGTATCTGGAAATTAACGGGCTTTCAGGTTAACCCTTTGGTAATTTCTGCAGAAGTGTTGGTGTCGAACAATATCATATCGTAAGATATTGGGATTAACTTGACTTTTGAGAGCATTATCATTAACACAGCACAAAAAACAGTCCTACTGAAAACTTGTCACATTGTGCGTGAGTTTCTCGATTAAACGGGAAAATCAAGATCGCATGGGTTAAGGTGAATTCCCTCTCCATGTCCACAGAGCCTAGTCCATCTCATCTACTGGACCGGTGAAATAGTTCCAGCGGAAACGTTGAGAAAATACAACAATGATAATAGTAATAATAATTGCAATAATTAGAGAGTAATAATAATTGCTCTAACAATAACAATAATAATAACCTTGCTATGGTAACATTATGATAGTGACAGTGTAATGGAGAATTGTTTCCTGCAGACATTTAACAATAACGTTGTCAGCAATTGGACAACTGACATACTTTATTAAAATTCGCGCAAACAAAGTAATTCACGTAATAATAAAAAATAGGAAGTAATTCAAAAAGTGACAGCAACGCACGAAAAGATATCAGCCCTCAGAGCAGCTTCTATGAGTAAAAAACAGGTATTCGCTTCCAAATAAACCTGTATTTCTGGGCGAAATGCATTGCGAGAAATCTCCTCAATTACGTAACGCCCCATGCATATCTTCCAGCGCCAGGCACGGCGCTTATTCGAGAAAAAGTTAGCAGAGAAAGTTCGCGGATGACCCGCTGACAGAAAAGGCGTGAACCGGAAGGATTGGATGGAACGAGAGCTTCTTAAACGCTCGGAATTCCATCGGAAACGAGATGTGAAACTTCGAGACCTCTGTTCAGAGAAATATGCCCAGCATTCGCAGACTTGGCGTTTTTTCTGGGTCCATAGGCATTGTAACGGTGTTAAACAAACAGGTGAACGAGGAGGGCAAACAGCATGATTTCATTTTTAGCGCCTTTTTTAATTTAGGGAATTTGAGGGCTGGTTTCGGAGTCGCGGTTTAGGTCGGAGCACCGAAAGATGTCGTCTAAACCACTGGGAGATTAAAAAGAGTTCAAGGGGAAGAAAACGTAAGCCACGCTAATTCAAGAGCGATGCAGAATCATGGCATACAAGTCGTAAGCGGTCATAAGAACATCTTTTCCCCTTAAGGCAACTTTAACATATTCCGGCAATTTTGATAAACTGTAAGTGATTTTGATTGAATTTCCGAGGTTTTGACGTCACGTTGCTTATAGAAACGGACATAAATAACAATCGATTCGCCCTTTTGATCAAATCAGATGTAGATGAACCGCAAACAGGAGCAATGTACAGACAAACAACTAACAGAAAGGCTACTCAAGAATGAATTCATACAGTCAAAGGCCCAAGGCGCGAATGACCTAGTTTCTAATTAGTCTCTCGTTAGAAAATAATGTAGTAAAAATGGAAAAAAACACGCTGTATCGTGAAATACACATACAGCAGAAATCGAACGTAATCAATATGCTATAGCTTCACTTGGTGGAACGAAACAAAAGTCACAAAATCCAAAAACCACCAAAAACGAAACGTTTATTCACTTGGTGGAACGCCATGATAAAATAAATATGAACGAACTTCGTAGTTTCCACAAGAAATTCTATTGGAAATTTCCATTCTTGTGGAAATTCTATTTCCTGTGGAAACTACGAAGTATATACGTTCATATTTATTTCAGAAGAAATCGGTTAACTCGAAATATAGGGGAACAATCTGATTACGCCGGGAAAGAACTAAGTCATTATACTTGGCGTTTACTACATTTCGTGTCAACCAAATTCCTTAGCAACTCGCCGCTTTCAACTCCTTGGATACGATTATATTTATCGTCTCTTAAATCGAAAGGTGTCCAAAATTATGTATTTATTTAATTAATAAAATGTTAGCCAATGAACTGAATAAAGAATTTAGTTATGTAAAATAGGCTATTATTAAAATTATTGTTAATCTTATGAGCAAAATGTAAGCGCTACTTAACATTCAGAGTGATAATTTTTTTTTGTAGTTTGAAAACCAACCGAAAACACCGTTTTCAGTTATCCGAAGAGTTTGTGGGGGTGTTTTCCCTGCAGATCTCAGAACTGTTTAGTGCTAACCATGTAAAACTTCATGTTTTAAACGGTTTAATATGCATTATATAAAGATTAGGAAAAAACGTTCAACTCAACTAAAAGAGGCGTACGACTTAAAACATTAGAATAACCTGAGGCGAAAAAAAGGGCTCAAAAAGCACCCTGTTAACATGGTTGTTTAGCTGTACGTAAGAATACCTTCCAGGAAAGTGAGAGACCAGGATTCGAGTCCCAGTCATTTTTTTTTAATTCTGTTTACCAATACATTATGTAAATACATATTATATGCATTATATATACACGTAGAGATATTGTTATCAACTATTGACATGAGTTATGCTGAATAATGGCATTAATTAAGGTTTCTCCTTATTACGAAGACTCGTAGACTCATTGTGCTTCGCTAACGTGGACTAGACGTGACGTGACGGTTGTATCATGTTTTGTCTACCTCACTCCTCATCTTGCCTAGTAAGCCTCATTTATTTTTCTTAGCTGAGGGTATGAGGCCCCAAATGGCCTTTGGGATGAATAATTTACAGACAGATATTAAAATGTAAACAACAACAACAATACTACGGCTGTATCATGTTTTGTTTACCAACAAGAACGGAATAAACATCCAATCGACATTAAGGAAGGTTCTTGACATCACATTAAACTACTACGCTAGCCGCATTAAATCTGCGGACCGCTTTGGGTTTGCCTGACACAGACTGCAAACCAATCAATTCCGCTTCTAAACCCCACACGCGAGCGAAATCTACTTCCAGCCTATTCGAGATAAAGTCGATCTGGAAGAGATTGTGGTTCGTGACACAGGAATCCGCAACGGATGCCTCACGAGCAATTTTTATCGGTATTAATTGGCATTAACTGTTTACAAAGACAAAGCGAAAGCACGCTACTGCGGGATGCCTCCTGTTCCACTTCTGCGGGATTAGGGTCAAGGAAGGAGGAACTCGAACAGGGGATAAAGTTGAAAACTGCCGCCTTTCGTCAACTTGTCACAAATGCAGGCTTCTAAACGCTGAAATCGCATCTAAATGCTAAGTTCCGGATAAACACTCGCGACACCCACTGTCCCCAAATTGTCACAATGTCTTCCACTACGTGTTTGATTTAATTCGACGCTAAAATTCTAAAAATGTCGTAAGAAATGGGTTTATGAGGAAAAACAGACGCCATATCCCTCCTTCATTTGCATTCAGCGTTGCGAGCAGAAACAAAGAATCACAAAAATGACCTCTGACGACAATGAAGAGCGAAACATGACAGGAATCTTGATTGTTGACCCGGTTTCGGCAGCTATTCATTGTTGGGACGAACCCATTGTATTCCAGCTATCATTGTTATGATGTCGTAACAATGACTGGGTAACGAAGTAGATTAACTAGCAAAACATCTTTTATTCAGACAGTAAAAATTCATCATATTTTTCAATAAATGTAGGGAATTGTGACGCTGAAACTTATAATACCTTAGTCATAAAATAAATACAAGATTAGGGGCTCCCGATAGCCAAGTGGGCAACGCGTTCGACTTCAATGAAAGCGGTCCCGGGTTCGATTCCCGGTGGGGGCCCACGTGCGAAATGACCTAAGCTGTCGAAGCACTTTTAACTATACTACTACTACCAATACAAGATTAATATAAAATGCTATTGCGTAAAAAGTAAACAGTATTATATAATCTGTGAAAAGTGAGTTACTGAAGAATAAGCTAATATTAGGATTTTAGAGAATTCTGTTACTAAGTACATCTACATAAGTACCCCGCAAGCAGCTTTTCGGCGTGTGGAAGGGGGTGCATGCACCACGACTCTACTCCCTTTATCGATTACTTTCCCGTACCGTTTGCGCAAAAAACGAATTTCTGAATCGTCAATTTGTAACACACATTTCTCTGATTTTACTCGAAGAATAAGAACGACCTGTGTAACAGGGAGGGCGCATAATATCGGCTATATGAGTACCTTCAAAGAGTGTACCTTAAACAATTGTTGTAAGTAATTATTGGAAATCGGTCGTTAACATAGAAAATACGTTACTGATATAACATTGGAGTGTACCTTAAACAATTGTTGTAAGTAATGATTGGAAAGTGGTCGTTAACATAGAAAATACGTTACTGATATAAAAACTTCCGACAATAGGAACAAATATTATGTGCTTTTCTTATAGAAGACATCTTGAATCGTCAGAGCCATTGGAAGAACCAGAAAAGCGAGAACCTTTTGAATGATAAAAATGATTCCACCACTCAATGGATGTCGATACGAGTCGGGCATTCACGTTTTTAGCACGATACGATTCTATTAAATAAGGCAAGCTCGTTAAATACTTCCGACATTTGCATAGCTAGCAAACAGCATATTCGACTAATTGCACAGCTCTTCACTTTTATTTATCAAGGGATTGAGACGAGCACGGCAACTTCACGGAATTCCTAAAAGGATAGAGAAATTTCTTATTTCCAACGCTTATATCAATTCCTCTCTTATATTCCTACAATCATAATCTTTATGAGGTCAGTCAGGAGTCAATTCTCAGGAAATTCATCTCCAAAAGCTTCTGTTCGGCTATATCGTCCTCCTTAATAAGCAAAATTTTACCTCGTAAAACTTAAGTGCGGGGAAGATTCCTTTAGAGCTATACTTTTAATGGCCATATAGTCTTCCACGAAATATCTTATCGTCTGTGAGGTTGTTTCTACATTTGAAAGCCTCCGCGAGGTTTATATCTTCTTAAAAATCGGTATGAACTACCTATTCAAGGATTCACTCTGATAATTTATCACTTCCAGCCTCTGTTTTATCATTATTACCATTTTATAGGCATTTTATTATTTTCGTGTTATATTAGTGTTCACTGGGGCGTTAATCGTTCGTAAAATTAAAAATGAGTACCAGATAATAAAATGTCAATAAAAGTGTGTTGGTGAGCGACTAAGTTATTTGTCTGTCCAACGAGAGTATAACTGATCACTGTGACTTGTGATTGAGTTGATTTTAAGGTGTGTACTCAATCAAACCTGAACTACTTCAAGTATGTTATAATTGAA
Organism: Ladona fulva; assembly: GCA_000376725.2. NCBI lineage: Eukaryota > Metazoa > Arthropoda > Insecta > Odonata > Libellulidae > Ladona > Ladona fulva. The sequence continues at coordinate 85,474 of KZ308290.1, read as the reverse complement.
GGTAAATTCATCAACGGGAGGGCAGTTGAATGCACATTCTTTAATCCGTTGGCAAACAAAGCCCTGAAGAGGGAATGGGGCTTACTAGGCAAGATGAGGGGTGAGGTAGTTTGATTTTCCTTCTCAAGGGAGCCAAAATGCTACCACGAGAAGTCCATGTGAAAATAGGACAACGAACCTGTGATTTATAATCTCCATATCGTTCTACGAGTAGAGATCGATAAGAATTCCATTATTCAGCATCCCTCATACCTCACTAGCTTCCATATCGTCATAGCCACGGGCAAGAATAAGCAAAATGTAATTCAAAGATGCTTTTTTCTCTGCAATGAGCCAAAAGACAAAAAAAATATTCTGTTCGAATTATGATGAAGAGAACGTAGGGCCTATTGATATATCAATGATATAGGTTGCGATAATTCATGATTTTCCGGACACATAAGTAAATATATATCTGGAAGGATACTTGCTAACGAAGCGTTTCAATTTATGAACCGCTTGAGCTGCGCAGTACACATTACTTCTTCCATATGTTGCTTCGCGTCCCTATTGAAAATCAACCATGATTTGTCATGCATTGGAAATCATCGGCAACCTACATTTACAGCCGCTTGGCATAGATTCAATGAGGCGTACACCGAGTTTAATTTAGCATTAAATTCAATAAAAATAAATCGCGAGAAAATAAGAGCGCGACTGACCGTGACGAAACAATATGCTGAAAAGAACATGCTTCGGAAGATATACCTGGTCAAGTCCTTGTGTTGACGATTACCATGGAGATTTATTTCCCTCGATTGTTTCTGAATGCTTTAAATATTATTTCGATGGACAGCAACGCCCAGATACTTCAGAAAGTACTTTTCTTCCCACTGGCTTTTTACTGACCAATGGAAACCATTCATTTGTACTACAAGGTAACAATAGCCTCGGTTTCCATGGTCACCTACTTGCCCTTTAAGTGAGGCATGCAGTCTGAGGAATTAGATAACAATTTATTCTTGAAAATGAGTGAGATGTATCCAGAAAATGGCTTCAAGAGCAACTTTACTTACATTAATTAGCGACGAATACGTATAAGAAATAAAATGGCTGAACTAACTTTTGATAATTATACATCAGTTTAGAAATTACATAACATGTATTTTGAGTCTTTCTTCAACTAACCGCAATTTATTTAGAATTAACCACCAGTAAATTAACAGTAGTAAATTGTTAAAAGTACTTCCATAACTTAGGTAGTTTCGCACGTATAAGTTCCCATCCACCACTTGGCTTTCCGGAAGCCCACAATATCAGTAAAGTATGGAATATGTATAGCACTGTTATATTTGCTAAATTGACATATATCACTGTACGAAATATTGGAATATTAAAATTTCTTATACTTTTTTATTTGAATCGATAAACAAAGGAGAAAATTTTACTTTCGCGTAATTCCCATCTATCCCTGCCTGCTTTTCTAAAAGGCAGCGAATTTATGGAAAACTTTATAACATTCATAAAAAACTCTGCTTTGAACCCAGACACCGCTAATACAATTCCGCAAGTTTACACGTGATTTTCTGCTCGCAAGATAGAAAAAAATTTCCTTCGTTCTTCACTCGACACCTACTTTTGAAATCAACCATATTATTTAAATAATTACATGTGACAGTTTGTCTTAAATAGGCCAAGTATTTGAAACAATAGGATACAGCGCACTCTTTTTATGGTCACTAAGACGACAGCAAATGTAAATCAACATAAAAACTGGTAACGATGGTTATTTCATTTTCTTCCTTTCGTTTGGTAGAGGGAGACACTGTTGTGGCAACCGAAATGTTGTTGGTAGCAACGTACTACGTAGTAGAGCATACATATCCACTCAAATTAAACAGGAAAGCAACAATGTACAACGAACCGAAACGGAAAACCGGCTTATCTTTCCGTTTTGGAAAGTTTTAAAAAAACCAACACACAAAACCTTTCAGGAGTAAAATATTTAACGATCTGAGCGAGAAAACCGGTTCTAACCGATTCAATGGCGACGAAACCAGAACTAAAGCGGAAAAGGGCGGTTTAATCGAGACATTGTAAAAACCGGAAAAAAATTAAAGACGATTTGATAACTCAAATAATGGTAGGCCCTTTTTTCTGTAGGACATTGGATCCCATTTTCATATGAAGAAAAACTTTGGGAAAACATTCCTTTGTGTTTAAACAGCATCTAGTTTCCTAGGAGAAGAGTGCTGCTTTATTTTCTTGCCGTCACGGAATACTCCAAAGTATCTCGCCACTTAGTTGAATTTATCCTGAACGGTACCCATAGGATTTTAGGAGGGTATTTTTCATTAAGAAAAATCTTTTCTTAAAGTTTCCCTTCAGTGGTCTATCACAAGCTGTGAAAACAAACCATCGGGAGAAATAGTTTCAGATACGTTGTATATTTATCGCAAAAGGGAAAAAATCCTGGAATTTCACAACATAAATTAGAAAAGACACCGCGGAGTGAATAGTTCGTCATGTGGCACCCTTATTCGCCCCCGATTCCCACATCCTTAGAAATTTTAGCGTTTTATTTATCTTGCGACAGTAAAGAACGTTCTCTTCGCGATAAATGGATTGAATTGAAATGTCTTCCTTATTGAATTCTATTAATAATCCTCCACAAGACGATATTCCTGCCATGCTTGTAGGCCATCTCAAGGAAGAAGCGTTTCTTTTAATGTGTAATTGATTTAAGTGTAAGTTCTCATTTAATCGCCTTGGTCTCAAATGAATGCTTTAGGATTTCCTTGTGGCTGCGGCCGAGATTTCTTTCAAATGAGAGAGAAGTTGTCACGCGACATATGAAGCGTTGAGTCGCGGTAAAACGTAACTAAACGAGGTTGTTTCTTTTACAGAATTGAATTAGAAACAACTACAAAATTTTTCAGTTTTATCTTTTTTATCATTCTTTCGATTGATGCTGTGAATGCGGGATTTCGTGAGATTGGAAGTCCGAAGAAATTGTGGATGAATGCGTAGAATGCGACCCTAAAGAAAAGAAACTTCTGTACTAAGCTTAGTGAATGAAATGAAATGCATTAAAAGGTATACGGATGAGTATGAAGCGAGAGAGGCAATGTATAAGCATTGAAATTAATTATTTAGCATTAAGTTTTCTAATTTGTCAATGATCTACATAGTCCTAAATATCTTGGTATTTTATCACCATTTTGATCGTGAACATACTACATGTAACTTACCACAAGCGAAAAGTCTGATTAATAAAAACGTATACATTCGTAAGTTTATCTCCGAGAATTAATTTATCATGATATCTAACACTCGAATCACAACAGATTATCTCTGCTTCCAAAAGACTTCCAAAATTAGAAATTTATATTAGACTAATATCATCTTATCACTCACATCAAATGGGAGTGATAAGATGATATTAGTCTAATATAAATTTCTAATTTATTCTTATGCGAAAATGATCGACCTGTAGTCAACTGTCGCCTTGGTCGTCAAGGAAACGGGTTCTTTACAACGGCATAAATTTTACATAACTTCCCCAAAATTTCATTTTATTAAATTCCTCGCAATTTCCAATCGAAAATAATATTTCACGACCAAAATAAAGATATTTATACAGCTCTCTCTTCCTTAGGTACTCACTTTGGTCAATTTCTTGGGAGAAATATTTCTAATTTAATTCTGCAAAATAAATAAAGTCAGCAAACGATAAAAAGGAACTTTGCAAGCACTTTTTGAGGGAGAACTTTAGAGTCGTCTAGAATCGAACCGGGATATTTTTGTAAAAGTGAGAATTAATTTCAATAGTAGGCCCTCCTACGAATCCTTCCATTTTATGCTTCACTTTCATCAGGTGGCGAAAGAAATAATTGTTTGGAGTTAGTTCCTCAATGAATTTCTGATGGGGGTAACAGATATATAAAATTCAGTTACTTATGTGTTACAGATGTATATTTACATGATGCTGATTATTCTAATACACACAACAAAACAAGCAACGCAGTTCCCTCAATCCATACGATTTCCGTGAACAGAAATGTTCAAAGGATCTATGTAAATTTGAGCTATAGAGAAAAACACTACAAAAATACAAAAGAGGAAAAGACCGAGGTCCTTGATAAACAGGTAGAATTCCAATGCAATGTCCTTTTCTAGCCTTTTACCATTTGCGGAATCGAAGGCAAGGATCCAAGCAAAAGATCCATTAGTGACGAGAGACGGGAAAAGTAAGCTAAGGGTTACAAAGGCCAGAATGCGATATATAGCTCAATTCAAAGCATACGGGTCGCGAATCAGTGACTGCTTTAACGCAGAAGGATATCGGGGTGAAAAGCCCAGGTAACGAACAAATTTAAAGCAACTTTCACAAGGAGGCAGAAATATTAACACAAGAGATTTGTTTTTATGACTTATCTCCGTGATTTATAAAAATATTTTATCATAAACATCATCATATAGGTACGTATAATGTCTGTCCGTCCCCCTATTTATCTCGGAAACGGCTTGACTTAGAGATCTAAAACAAACTGCGTTTCTACTATGTTGAAACCCCAGGAAAACTATTCTCATCTCTGTAAAGGCCCGTGTTCGAACCCGGGAGCCCATTATACGTTTCCATAAGAGATGAACGTAAAGTACGTTTTGTTATATGTTGCAGAGGTTGTTTCTTTTAGAAAATTGAATTAGAAACAATGGGCCTACGAAATTGAGACAATTATCACGAGAAAGAAAAATTATCACAGATTATTATTTCAGTCGTGAAATGTTAATATAGATAAGAAATTTCAAGAATTTTGATAAAATATACGGAAAATTCGTAAAATTTTTGGAAAAAAAAGCAACCCATCCCTTTGACGACTAAGGTCATTGTTGAAAAATTAAAACAGAAAGAAAAATTATCACAGATTATTATTTCAGTCGTGAAATGTTAATATAGATAAGAAATTTCAAGAATTTTGATAAAATATACGGAAAATTCGTAAAATTTTTGGAAAAAAAAGCAACCCATCCCTTTGACGACTAAGGTCATTGTTGAAAAATTAAAACAGAAAGAAAAATTATCACAGATTATTATTTCAGTCGTGAAATGTTAATATAGATAAGAAATTTCAAGAATTTTGATAAAATATACGGAAAATTCGTAAAATTTTTGGAAAAAAAAGCAACCCATCCCTTTGACGACTAAGGTCATTGTTGAAAAATTAAAACAGAAAGAAAAATTATCACAGATTATTATTTCAGTCGTGAAATGTTAATATAGATAAGAAATTTCAAGAATTTTGATAAAATATACGGAAAATTCGTAAAATTTTTGGAAAAAAAAGCAACCCATCCCTTTGACGACTAAGGTCATTGTTGAAAAATTAAAACAGAAAGAAAAATTATCACAGATTATTATTTCAGTCGTGAANAAAAAAGGCAATAATAATAAAAAAATCAATCAAAAAGCGTGTCAGCGCCCCAGCCCAAAGGTCCCGGGTTCGAGTCCCGGCCAGTCGGATTTTTCCTGTTATGGAACAATTGCATGTGCTTGCCCGTTTTCTAGTATGATAATATAATGCGTAATAATAATATAGTATAATATTTTATATCAAAATGTAAATAAACACACATAAATATGCATTCTGATTGATAAAAGCATACAAATATATACATGAATAACAGTAAGTGGCGTATGGCAGGGAGTGCATTGACACCTACTATAAAAGTTTTTACCTTCTCTAACGCTCTGAGGAAAACACGACCGTAAGTACTTGCCCTTTTCAGCGATTATTTCCAAATTTAAGGCTTTCTCTTTTCCCTCTCGCTGTTTACTCGAATCGTAATGTAATCTATTTCATAAAACAATTCTATACCAATGAACTTTTCGAAAAAGAAGATGTAACTTGTGAAATGTAATTTCAGAAAGGGCCGTTATCATGGTAACCTACATTCTAGTAACAATTACTGACATTAGCTTTTTCTCTTAGTTATACATTATTTTTTTCTGAACGCAATTAAAGATCCATTTTGGTAATTATTTTATTTATAGCATTCAAATAAATTATTATTGTATATTTTAACCCCTATTTCATTTGCTACGTGTTTTTCAACGTTTAGTGTCTTCTGGTGCTGAAAGTTTTCCATACCGTTATACATATATTTGAATTTATTTATAGATAAGATTATAGCGTCTTACGTTTCTTTGTTTTTTTTTGCAAATGTTCTCTTTCTTCTTTATTCAGGTTATGGAAATAATTTCTTTAATTCAAAATGTAGCTATTACTATCAGTAGGTTTAGCAGGTTTTTCACACTCCCTAACCTGTGAGTGTGATCCTATTACCATATTTTGATGAATGAAATATTTATCATTTGTCTTTTGGTACAGGATAGGGAAGACATATATCATTCATATACACTTGTCTTAGTCTTTTTCATGGCTGAGATGATATGAAATATACTGAGGTATGAGTTACACTGAATAATGGCATTAATTAAGGTTTATCCTCATTTTGTGACAAAAAGTGTGACTCGTAGTCATTGTGCTTCACTAACGTGGGCTTTTTCTGCTTTTATAGCATTCTAGCTCAGTGAGGAAAGCAATGGAAAACTACCTCACTCCTCATCTTGCCTAGTAAGCCTCATTTCCCTCTTCTAGCCCTTCGCAGCTGATGTTATAGGGGATGAGGTCCCAACCGGCCTTCTGGCTGAATATTTTGCAGAGCTGTGGGTGATTTCCTGCAGCGGAAATTTTTTCCCAAGCTCTCGGCTTAGGTTTTCTTATTTGCATATAGTTTCTTCCTTCTTAATTTTTTTTTACAGCTCTATCATTTCATTGGAATTAAATGGGTTAGTAGAAAGAGGGCACTTCATAGTCCTGCAATAAAGACGCTTCTATTCTATTCTACCTACAATGAGAAAGTAAGCACTTGATTGAATACCCTTAGCTTCTTCGCCTCTCTTGCAGACATAACCGCTTATGACGTCATCGGCCAGAAGCAAGAACCGGTACACGATCCCCTGACCTCTGCCCTTAACTCTCTCTGACACTTCCATATCCATCTGTCCTTCTTATCCATATCCTACTTCCATAACTTCAGCATTACTTTGCTCGTTAGGTTACGACCAGTACAAGTCTGAATGAAACGGTCCCTCCCCGTCCTTTGAAAGAGCCCGATCCCTGCTGTTCTTCCTTAAGAAAGTTTTAATTTTCCAAATTTTTCTTCCTATTCCTTTGATCCCATTATTCCGCAGTAAGTATTTATCAAATTTACGAAGCCAAAAGAAAAAAATCCCGGCAACCATGGTTACCTCAAACAATAAGTATGTTGCCCAGGCGGCCGCTAAATGCTTTTCCAAGCGCCACCTAGCAGATATTTTGAGACAATTGACAGCCAGTAGAAGTAGTAGTATTGTTTTAATAAGGTGCCTCGACAGCTGAGGCCATTATGCACCTTATCGGTATCCCAAGTATTGGAGACGGTGGTAAAGTTCTATGCCTTTAATTTTTACAATAAGAGCAAAAAGAATGAATGGATGAATATTATTTCACAGCAATGCAGAGAGAGTGGGTTACATTAAGCAGAATTATAAAAAACCCAAATTAGTCTCTAGGAGATAGCAAAGGATATCATGAAAAGATAAGTCGTCCAAGGGGAATATCCTTAGATTTTTTTGGAAAAGTCCAGTCGCCATAAAAGAGACAACTTTGTTTATTAAATTTTGATCATCACCAAGGATATCTTTCAGTGTCTTGCACTTCAATATTTCCTGTATTGACTGGAGTAATTTTGGCATCCAGTTAGCATACTCTTTATGCTAACCATTACCTATACAATCTATGATTTTCTTTGATAATGCTGTTGATGGCCATCGTTCATTATGCTATTATACGTTTTTCATACTGTTAGTTAATTCAGCAACGGCCGGTTTGAACGAGTAATTCCCAACACCATTACGACGACGATTATTCCTTGAAACGTTGCTCAAACAGCAGCGGAAAAAGTACTTTTCTGTCTTCTTATTTTGTTTTTTTTTAGTGAGATAACTATGTCACCGCGTTCTTACATTAGACTAAAAACTGCTTTCTAATATTCTAAGTTTTCCTAAGGCGAAAATACATCAATTTAATTTAATAATTTAAACAGAACCATGATTCTTCTAAACTAGGAAATCCGGATTTTAGAGGCGAAGAAACGGGACGTAATTTTCGACGAAACCAACCGGCAGAAAATACTAAAACGGGACTGTCCCGGAGAAAACGGGGGGTGTGGGTAGCGTCAACTAAAGCCGCGCTGGCTACGAGTCCGTCACCTTTCAGCTCTCCTTTTAATTTCAACCCCCTTTAACATCCCATAAACACCACGGTTATGGCACTCTCCTGCGGTAAATGGGACGAAGCAGCCGTGCCTGGAAAGTTGACTTCTTTCAAACTCTCTAGTGGACACTTCGAGGCCACTGAGAAATTTGCATTCCTCTAGTTTCGCAACCTCTTAAAACAGTCCGTCTATTTTCTATTTGCAGAATCCGGAGTTTGAGTAAAACGGGACCGTTCCCTTACGTACTAAAGGGGGCCAAAGGGGTTTATGCCCCTTTAAAATGTCCGAGGGACGACTTAACGTCTCCTATTAAGAGGCAGATTTAGGGCCAGGCGAACAAGGCGGCCGCCCAGGTCCTTGCGCTTGATCGGGGTCTCAAGTCTTAAAAAATGTCGGCTTAGAATATCTGAAGTTAAGAATACCTATATCAAAAGATTTGTAAAATTTTTATCGTAAAAAAGGCAATAATAATAAAAAAATCAATCAAAAAGCGTGTCAGCGCCCCAGCCCAAAGGTCCCGGGTTCGAGTCCCGGCCAGTCGGATTTTTCCTGTTATGGAACAATTGCATGTGTTTGCCCGTTGTTATGGTTTACGCCCACCACTGTAATTGACCAGTAAATGGATGTTTATTGGGGCCTTGGGATATGAATAAATAAACATTTCGCTGTCATAGTGATCGGAATGTGACGATAACGTCACTTGCAATAAATATGATTTTTATCAACAGAA